>SNQJ01S0105011.1:52977-63447 GCA_010110895.2 Picea sitchensis
CCTCAATAGATTGAAGTCCAAGACGTTACCATGCCACAAGTGGAACATACCGACTCTCTAGAAAATTTCTGAATTACCAATACTCAAGAGGACTTTCGAATTCACCCTGATTCTAAGAGACAGATTATGCGAGTGAATTCTTCAGAAGACTTAGTTGTTGTGTCTTCTGGATCATCGATTGGACCCTTTCCAGGAATAGAGGGCCAAGATTCTTTTTGGTCTATGGGCGTTTTTAGATGAGACCTTTTTGGTTCAGGATCAGGTGTTGAAATCACCGTCTCACCTATGCTCTCCGAAACCTCTAACCCAAACACAGTACCGTTTACTACTGCCTATTATTTTCCTGGTACGGACACCGCACGATCTGACCACATCTTGACCATACCTATAGAAATGGTCCATTACACAGATACTACGAGTATTCACATCGGGATTACCGCGGTTAGTCAAGCCCCCATCGGCACACCTCTCATGCCCAGTGTCACCTCAACACTACTGCCTGGATACCATGCGTTGAATGCTTCCATTCCCACTCCTACACAAACCCCATCCAACACTCCTGGTGGTCCCTCTTCTTCTAGGAACTCTCTTCCCGGTTTCATTCCAACACTTCCTCAACCCCCTTTTGTAGGACCTTTCTTGTCCTCCACTAGTAGTATTAATCCTAGTGGCACTATTCCATCATTCACACCAAATTACCAGATTCCCGTTGGTGGACAATTTCACCAAGGAGGTTTGACTCAACCCCCCCTTGGCGGGCAAATTCCTATTGGCATGCAAATCCCAATTGGAACACAACACCCAATTGGAACACTGCCCCCAATTGGAACACAACCCTTAATTGGAGGACAAACCCCACCGACCCCACCTTATGGACAAAACATACCTCCATCCTTGGCCCAGTATTGGAATCATATGATACAACATACTCCTCAATCGACCTGGGGGCAAGAGCTTCCAGCTACATCCGTGATACCCCCTAGTATAGGCCAACCATATCTAGGTACATCCAATCCTATTTGGGTCTCGAATGCTCAAACTCACATCCCTATTCAAGGATACAATCCCATGAGCTACTTTCCTCTACAGCCACCACCGAATCTGCCTGGGTCTTCACATTATATTCAAACTACTTATGGTCCTACTGGTTTTCCGATGGGGCTTCCTCCCCAAAGCCACCAGTTGCCACATGTGAATCGACAGTTACCCTTCTTGGCCACTTTGGATCTCCTGGACTTCTCAAGGATTTTAAATGATTCAATTTGTCACTCTCCCCAATGGCCCACTATACCATCCAAGCTACCATCAGACATCCCTAAATTCGACGGCAAAGCGGGAGAGGACCCGAACAATCACGTCATGACTTTTCACCTCTGGTGCTCATCCAACTCGTTGATGGATGACTCTATTCGTTTACGTATTTTTCAATAGACCCTCACAGGTTTTGCTACGAAGTGGTATATAGAATTACCATGAGTTTTATTCACTGACTTCAACACCCTAGCTATGGCCTTCCTCACCCACTACTAGTTACCAATTCGTTATGAAACGGGGACCGATATTTTGAGTTATTTCAAACAAAACAAAGCCACTCATATATCCGATCACATTCATGAGTGGCAATGGAGACGACGTCTCATCAAACTCAAACTCCCCGATCAGTTGTTGGTATAGTGGTTCACAAAATCATTTGTGAATGACATAGGTTGAGACATCGCCATGGGTGGATTGGTCACGGAAGAGTAGGCCATAAGTCGTGCTCAATACCTTGACCTCGTTTACTCACAAATGGGTACCCTTTATGACTTACTACCTGACGCACCTCGTCCTTCTACTTCCACCACTTCAACTACTCCAGCTGCTTCTCATGCAGTCGACGGTGTGATTGGAACTTTCCATTCCCAACCACATTCCACCTCAAGCACCAACCCCAAACCTGCTTCTTCTAATGTTCAAAATGCTCTGTCTCCTGCCCCTCCCATCGGAAAGAATTCTGAGGTAAATGCAATTCAATCTACCCCAGCCGGTAAAAACAAATCCAAAAAGGGAAGGGGTAAGAATAAGGAGGACAAAAATACTTCTCAAGCAGAGCGAACCAAAAATCCACCTGTTGACGATAGGGATAAGCGTAAACCTCGATATCCTTGTCTTATCTGTGGTGATGATCACTACATGAAGGATTGTCCACGACGCGCCGAGGGTCACTAAGTTCCTTCAAGGAGCCCCAAAACCACCTTCTCTGGCCATTTTGTCCCAACCCTTCCCATCTCCACAACACGCCCAATTGGTCATTCATGACCAACCCTCACCTTCTACTACATCCTATGTATTGATGTGTACCAGTGATTCAAAGAAGAATGACATTGCACTCACCACTCGAGCCAAAGATTATTCTTCCTCTAAAGAGACGGTTGATGACCCACCTCCTTCATTGGTACAACCCTCTCTCGCGACTCCACCTACCAACAATCCTCTTCATCTCGAACGACTGAGCCTTAACATAGTTCTTCGACCCCCCCCAAAGGGGGTCGTTCAAAAATTGGCTTTCAATCCTCATGCTCATGTTGCCCAGAACTACAACATTGTTGAAGATCTAGCCCAAGCACCTTCTTCGATGTCAGCCCTCGAAGTCCTTCAAAGTTGTCCCACACAACTGAAGGAACTATTGAAAGCTATCGGTGGAATCGACCCGACGGATAAAAATTTAATAATTTTTGACTTGGAAGATCACATTCCAAGGTTACCCCCTCAACTCGCATTCCAGATCCAAGTGATTGTCTCTGACAAAAACATTTGTCGAACCGTTATCGACGAGGTTACCTCGACGTGTGTCATGTCTCTTACTTGCTGGAAATCCATTGGCTCTCCCTCTTTGAATGAATCCCAGAACACTCTAAAATCCTTCAATGGCTCTGGTTTTAATCCCTATGGTGTCCTTCCTTCATTGCCCATCATGTTAGAAGGAAAAACAGTCCAATTCAAAGTGGAAGTCTTTGACGCTCCTCTTGATTACAATCTTCTTCTTGTTCACAGCTGGATCAATTCCATGTGCACAATTGTGTCGACCCTTTTTCATGTGGTACATTTCCCACATCAAGGGAAGGTAGTCACCATCGACCAATTATCCTTCTTTAACTCAGATAACTGTATTGGAAATGTACCATTCATCACTAAAACCCCACCGGGTTATGAGAACGTCGATGTAGGCCTTCTCAAAGACTCTTCGTTAATGGGTACTTTCCCCATTCCACCACCCGATGTTCCACGCTCATCTGTTGCTTCAATCAACATGATCTCCACCTCGATTCACAGAATTCTGGTGTCTCACGACCCATGGATGGTACCTAACCCTAGAGATAATCTTCTTTATGGTGACGAAATGTCGTTAAGTCCAGTCAAATCCACCTATCAGGCCATTCAATTGGCAACCACTTCCACCCCCTCTCTTGGTGAGTTATCTCCAAATCCCTTCCGTGTCATTTTTCCCACAGATGATATGATCATGTCTATCATGGAGGACACCCCTTGGGACGATGGACATCATCGTTCCATCCTCTTCCTGGAGCATCATACCACTGAGAACTACCAACGGATCTCGACCCCGTCGACCATTGTCGTCATCTCAACCATTCCCGAGTCCACACGCGATGTGTTTTCTGAAGGGAACTTAAGAAATATCTCGCCCACTATTCCCCTTGACATATCCATCAAACCTAGAATTGTAGAAAATGCCCATATTGGAGCTTGATGTTCCCCTGACGAAATCGTCACCTACACGTCCCTTTTCAAAGAGTTTCGTGACATATTCGCCTAGAGCTATGAATAAATGTTGGGTATCGACCCCGACATTGTGATACATGAGATCAAGACATACATCGACGCTAAACCTGTCTGGAAACGCCTTCGTCCAGTTCACCCACGTAAAGTGGCTGCTATCAAGCTCGAAGTCGAGAAAGTTCTCAAAGCCAGCTTTATTTACCTGGTGGCCCTCACTAACTGGGTTTCCAATCTTGTCCCGATCGACAAGAAACAAGGCACAATCCATGTATGCATTGATTATAGGGATATCAACAAAGCTTGTCCCAAAGACAACTTTCCTACCCCCTTCATCGATCATATTGTCAACAAATGCACCAGAAGTGAAATCTTCTCTCTGATGGATGGTTTCTCCGGGTATAATCAAATCAACATTGTTCCTAAGGATCAACATAAGACTGCTTTTATTTGTCCTTGGGGTACTTTTGCCTATCGGAAACTCCCCTCTGGTCTCAAGAATACTGGCACAACTTTTCAACGCACTATGTCTTATGCCTTCCATGATATCAAGCACATTGTGCAACCATATCTGGACGATTTACCCTCTCGCTCAATGCACCGAGTTGATCATCCAACCCACCTCTGAGCCATTTTCGTCTGCTATCGGTTTTACCGTATACGTTTGAATCCTCACAAGTGTGTTTTTTGCATGGAATCCGACCAAATTATAGGCTTTATTGTTTCGCATCAAGGGATCAAGGTAGATCCTTTAAAGGTTGAGGCAATCCTTAATCTCCCTCGTCCTTCTACACTTTGCCAGTTACAAATTTTTCATGGGAAAGCAAACTTTCTTCATCATTTTATCCCAAATTACACTGAGATAACTCGTGGATTTACATGGCTCCTAAAAAAGAGGTCTGAGTTCGTATGGGATACCATCGCAAAAAAATCTTTCAAAGCTTTGAAATTGTCCCTAACATGTGCTCCGCTTCTCTTTCCCCCCGATTACAGTCGCTATTCTTTCCTCTTCCTTGCAGCCTCGGATTACACCATTGGTATGGTTCTCGTCAAAGAGGATGATTTTAACGACGAACATGTTATCTATTACTTGAGTTGAATTCTAACGCCTACCGAAACCAAGTATTTACATGTCGAAAAACTAGCCTTGGTGGCCATCCAAGCCGTCCAATGCTTCCGACACTATATCCTCTCTCGCAAGACTACAGTGATTTCTAACTACGACCCTATGCAATACATTCTCACACATCAATTGCTAGGGGGAAAATACTCCTAATCGATCGTGATACTCCAAGAGTTTGACTTGGAATTCCAATGCGCCAAGTCCAAGAAGTCCTTAGTGTTTTCTAAGTTGATATGTGACTTTCCCTATTCTGAAACGGAAAATGTAGCAGCTGATTCATTACTCGATGAATCCCTTTTCCTCATTAGCTTTGATGATCTTTGGTATGGCGATATCATCATATACCTCCAAACCCAGACTTTTCGACCAACTTTGTCTATTATTGACCGATGTTGAATACGCTAGCAAGCCCGTTAATATATTATCCTCGGGGATACTCTTTATCGTCGAGGGATTGACTCAGTTTTTCGATGTTGCCTAACATTCGACAAAGCCAAGAAATCCTTGAATGACTTCCATTCTGGAGCCTGTGGTGGTCATATGTCTGGGTATGCTACTGCCCAGAAGATCTTATGAGCAGGGTATTTTTGGCCTTCTTTATTTAACGACTGCATAATCTCCGTCCAAAAATGCCATGCTTGCCAGACCTATAATCATAAGATACGGTCACATCCTGCTCCTCTTCACCTTGTGGTCTCTATTGGTCCCTTTGCGAAATGGGGCATCAATTTCATGACATGTCACCCCCACTCGGCTGGGGGGCATGGATACATTATTGTAGCCATAGATTACTTAATGAAATGGGCCGAGGCGATGTCGACATTTGATAACACTGGAAAGACCGCAACATTATTCATTTTTAATCACATCATATCTCATTTTGGTGTTCCCCAAGCTATCGTCATTGATCATGGTAGCCACTTTAGAAACTTCATGATGTCCAAACTCACTGAAAAGATGGGTCTTCACCATGAAAACTGAATGCCCTATTACCCACAAGCCAATGGCCAAGTCGAAGCAATCAACAAAGTTCTCATAACTATGCTCTGACAAATGATAGGGATTCACAAAACAAGTTGGCACACAATGTTGTTTTCAACATTATGGTCTTATCGGACATCTGTCAAGTCCACTACTGGGTTTACACCTTTCCAGTTATTCTATGGTTTGGAAGCCATTCTCCCGATTGAATGCGAGATACCCTCTTTAAAACTAGCTATTGAACTCCTACCAAACACTTCTGTTGAGGAATAACATCTATTGTATCTTATGCGATTAGACAAAACTCAACACGATGCTACCCTAGTCATAGAAGCTCAAAAAAAATGTGTTAAGGCCCAATATGACAAACATGTCAAGCCTCGTGTTTCCTCCGAAGGAGATCTCGTTCTCCTCTATGAACAAGATCGAGATATGCTAGGAGATGGAAAATTCGAAGCCATGTGGCGAAGTCCTTATATCGTTAGACGAGTTTTGGAAAAAGGGGTTTATGAGTTAGTTAATTACGATGGTATCCCTTTGAGTGAACCCAGAAATGGGTTGTACTTGAAGAAGTACTATGCATAAGATCACCTGTGCATGAGTACCTGTATTTTTATTGTATCATACTTCTTGTGTGTTACTGTAGCTTGCTTTTGTCATTATCTAGTCTCTTCCCTTATGTGACGTTGTGTTTTATTTCCAGATGTCGGAGTCTTCGCTACCCTACATTGGCTTCGCTGATGGTTCTAGTCGTAGTACTCAGAACCTTGCTTCCGCTGCATGGGCAATTTACGCCCCTACAAACGAACTTGTCTCCTTACGAGGTGTGTGTCTCGACCATGCGACCAATAATATTGTAGAGTATAGTGTCGTTATTGAATTATTGATTGATGTTATCTCGCTCAGAATCTATCATTTGGTTGTGCGACTCGATTCACAGCTCGTAGTACTACAGTTAAGTAATGTCTATACTATTCAAAGTCCTACTTTGTTACGGGTGTATTTGCGAATTCGCCTCTTGAAACGTTATTTTGATTATATTGAATATCAACATATTCCTAGATGTCTAAATACATTAACTGATGCATTAGCTAAATATGTATTAGATAGACATTTGGGTCATTTATAAATTAATCACATAAATTTTCACACAACACAAGATAAACTGGTCGAAGCCATATGTATATATAACGATCAAAAGAGTTTTTACAAAAAAGTTTTGTCCGAGGACCAAAATTTCAAAATCTAAAGCTTATATCTTCTACAAAGTGACATCATGGATGATGATCACGGTAACACACGACTGCCTGGGAAACCTTACAAAACAGTCAACCAATGGACTCTGACACTCCTATTGTATGACGTTGATAACGTCATGGAACCTCTCCAAGGGGCATGTCCGGATTGTCTGTTGTCAAACCCTCTAGGTTTTGTTCCACCACTTCATAATATTCAGCATCCCATCATGGAACTGGAGCCACCTCTCCTTGTCGCTAAAATGGATAAGTACCAGGAGATCAGTAAGTTCCACGTCTGTGTCATCAAAAATAATTTTGCATTTAGACCTTGGATGAACATTAAAAAACATTTGCATATGATAAAATTCACAAAAACATTTAAAAATAAAAATGTGTACTTCTTACCAAGATACCCCCACTGAGCACCCTCGGGCAAGACCAAGTCCATATCTCCTCGGAAGTCCAACCTGGCATAAGCATAATCATAGACCATCAGCGTCTGTGGTCGCAACCAGTCGAAGAAGACATCATTATATTTGATAATTGGTCAAGCTACATGTCGAGCCATGAGCTGACACCACCTCAGCATCCTTGGATCTGTTGGAGCCGGTAAATCCCACACAACCTACAGTCTCAACAAGGGAACCCTCTCAAGGAAGAAGGACAAAAACAAATACTTGTACCCGAATTGCTTCAGGTTGCCTTCCCTGCATTTGGTCAACTGCCTCTTCATGCTATGAAGCACTGTGTCTGCCCAGTTAAAAACCCGAGGCTCAATACACTCTATGGAATACTAAAAGTAGCTCTGGAGAGACATGTGAGGAGCACTGCTCCTAGCCATATGAGCATTGGTGAACAAAATAGTGCAGAGGGTCAAATCCCGCACTCCCCAAATGGCTACTTTACCTTTGCTCCTCTCTACCTCTGGAACACAGTGCAAGCGATAGTATTCACTCATGGGAAACCCACCACCTCTGCTACCAGTCAGGCTCGTGTGGTACTCACGCCATGACAGTCCTTTCGAGAAGTAAATTTCCTCGATATTCAAGGACAATGTATGGACCCCTACATGGAATACTTGTTTGTCAGGATCCCACATATGCACAAGGTACTCCAATAACCTGACTTGGGCCCTCATGCACGGGATACGAAAGAATTTCAGAATACCACAGTCTTGTAAAGTGGCAACGGTGGCCAGATGATTTCTGGCAATGGCATCATCTTCTTCGTGCTCTCTTTCACACCATTACAGAACCATTATGATGGCCAAATACCTGCATAAGAAGCATAAGAAGAAAGTTAATAACCCTATTCAACACTTGATATCTTTTTCATTGAGAAAAACTAAAAAAAAATTCCACTTTGTGGTTCTCGCAGGTGCCCTTTAGGCACAGTGTGAGGTTCTCATAGGTTCCTTTGGGGTCACCTGCGAGAATGAGGCATTCTTGCAGGTCTCATGTGGCTGGCCTGTGAGAATAGCTGAGCGCAACTTTAACCCCCAAAATAAACTCAAAACTATGTTTTTTGCCAATGAAAATGAAAAATCAAACCATGAAAAGGTAGAGGAAAAGGAGCTTACCTCACTGTCGGAGACGGTTCATCAAATGGATGCTCGTAACTCCCGCAATCATGCACTGAAATTCAAGGGCATAAGAGGGGTTTTGGACTCAAATATTGGTAAAGTTAAAATGATTATGGTAAAAAGAAATTTTACCCCTTTATATTTACTTTTACCATTTCTTATTGGATTTTATAATTGTTTATTTATTAAAACCTAATGCCTAATGCCCTTTTGAGTACGACTTTTGCAGGCGTAAAAACTTCGATGTTCATGCACGGGGATGTGGATATTTTTTCTTCTTCATCGCATGTTTTGATTGTTTTTTATGGTTTTTGTAGAAAACCTCGAGCTTGGTCTTTGTCCGTTCTCACGCTTGAAAATACATGAGAACACGATCGAACACACTTTTATCACTTTTTCGGGCTCAACAGGGTTATACGAAAAAGGAACCCCCTTGGAGTCTCCTTTAAGCTCTTTTCAGACTCTCTAAACATGAAAAGATTGTCGAGAGACCTTTCTATTTTCACGCTCGTTAAAGTATTTGAAGAAAGCGTTTGTTGGGAAATAATTTATCTCTTTTTTGGTCTCATCAGACTATTTTACGAAAAAGGAATTGAGAGAGCTCTCTTTTAAGTGTTTTTCTAGACTCTATAATCATGAAAAACCTTCTAGGTTTCTATCTTTGGACTTGTTAAACAAACATCGATAGACCCATAATGGGACCAAACCACTCCTTCCTAGGGTTCATTAAACGTACTCTGAAGGACTTATCCGAAGGATGAGCTTATATCAACAAGCATATGTTATCCTCCTCAAGCTTGCATAAAAATAAAGAGGTACTCACAGGAAATGGTGGGGGGGAATTTGGGAAAGGGATGTGTTCTCATATTCATATTAATTGGCAGTAAGTGTCTCTATTGAACATGACACCCCCCTATTCATTATTTGAAGCCAGTTTGGGAAATCCATTTGTCTCTCATTCGATTTGCTACAAGGTCATACCCTATGTCGTCTCTGAGTTAGTGTTGCCAAATCATTGGTCGTGTCATTCATATGTTCAAGAGAATTTCATATGAAACCTCTATTGAGTCGGCCATCTGCAGTTGTCCATTCTCTCTGTGTCATCCTTCCCTGTGTCCAGTCCAACTTATATCATACTCTGTTTCACCTTCAAAATCTGTTACTCATTTTGTGTCATTGATGGGGGATACATCAAGGCCCTCCTGTGACGAGTTTATTTCCATCGACTTCAGCTCATTATCCGGAAATAAGACTTATAAATTCTATGGTACCTTGGAACTTGCATGCCTCAATGGCAGGTTTCCTCGCTTTTGACAGTGGGTTTACATCATTTACCTCTGATCGAAAGATTCCATTGGATGTTTGAGCTCAACTCATTCATTCACATTCAATGGATTTTACTAGTGTACCTTGGGAGTCATTGATATTAATGGTGATTTCCCTCGCACTTGTTAAGAGTTTCATCATTGACTAGTAATCAAGCGGCTTATACCATGTTCGACTTCAACACATGTAATCACATGGTTAGATTCATACTTTCGAGTGACGAGATTGAAGACCTTGGATCTCATCTCTTTGTCCAGGTTGCGATGGAATATGTATAATTTGTGACGCATAGATCCACTTTGTATGTCTCGTGGCTATGTCATCTCAATTTGAATTTTCTCGCATAGATCCACAGTGTATTCCTGGTGGCTATGCTATATTTTGATAGCATGGATCCACAGTGTATGATTGGTGGCCATGACCTATGCTTATAATGTCATTCTTCT
>SNQJ01S0105011.1:63457-78698 GCA_010110895.2 Picea sitchensis
AGAGCACCGGTGTGAAGCGAGAGCAACAGAGAAACTAGGAAGTGATACAAAGGTATGTTACTTGTTCCTCCCTACTAGCTAATTCAATGGTCATAACTTAGGGAAAGAGTCATGTACTGTCCTGTTTTGTTCTAGATCCAGGCAGATCTAGGGAGATCTGTTAGTGTCTGCACCTACCAATTAGTCTGATAACAACCACTAGAAACCTCCTAGAAAAGTCTCATGTTGAATGGTAAAGTTATGACCCTCCAAATGATAAAACCCCTAACTGGTTTTCACCCTCCTGGATGACTGAAGACCCAATATTTTGGCCTCTCTCCTAGATACCTCCAAATTCTACAAAAATCACTGAGATGATAGACCAAGGCAATGCAACCCCACTGGTGAAGTCTCAAACTAAACAATGAAGATATGAGCCACCAAATGATAGAAACCTCCTTCTACAGTGCACCCCTCTCTTCTCCAACTCATGCTAAACTCTAGGAAATAATATGATAAAGAAACCTCCTCCTGAATAGGATAGAAATGATGTCCTAGGACATAAAAAGAATACCCAGATATTCCTATGCCCAAGATCCTTATCCTCTCTTTAGATCGAACTGATCTCTACAAGATGATGCGCCCTCCTGCTGGAAACCACCTTATGCTGCGCACTGTTACTCCTATTCCAATGGATGTGATTTATGTAATACTGTAGAATGGTCTGGGAGGAATGTTGCACCTCCAAGACCAAGCTTGGATCAGGGAAGGTGGAATCTTTCACCACCGAGTTGATCTCTAGGGTTTTAGTCTCAAAACCCTCAAAATTGTTTGTGCTCAAGAGCCCAAATGCAAAAGATGATAATAATCCAAAATGGCTTAGAAGTGCGCCCTTAATTTCTTTTATACTCTTGGTCTATTCCTTTGTTGAGTAAGTTAACTCCTAGGGTTAGCTCCTAGATTTTCTCCACATGTTCTTTTCTTTCATTAAGTTAGATTTTTCCTCCCAAAGTCAACTCAATAATATAACATTGTGCTTAGGCAATGGATTCTGATTGACTTTGCCCCCAAGATGCATGAGACTATAGTCTAATGGGGAAAACTATACTACTGAGTCTCTCCAAACCTCTTCATAAAGAGGTGGGGGACATTACAGTCTCCCTTGCTAGAAATTGCTTGCCCACAAACAATTATGGACCTGTCTCCTAGAGCATCAATTCACCTTCCCAAGTAGCATCCTCTATGGGTAAATTTTTCCACTTGACCAAATATTCCTTGATGCTTCTCTTCCTTAACTTATTCTCCCAGACTTCTAATATCTCCTCTGGTATCAGTATCAACTGTCCTTSTTCATTTAAAGGTGGAAATTCCTCAATAGGAATGATGTGTTTACCAATGGCTCTCTTCAAGAATGACACATGGAAAAAATTATGTATTTTGCTGCCCTATGGTAGATCAAGCTCATATTCCACGACCCCTACCTTTTTCTTGACCGTGTATGGACCAAAAAAGTGAGGTTGGAGATTTTCTACGCCACTCCTCTTAATGGATTCCTATCTGTATGGTTGAAGCCTCAAATAAACCAAATCACCAAATCTGTGCTCCACCCTGTGCTTATCTTCCTATACCTTCCGTTGATTATGTGCCCTTTTCAGGTGGTCCTTAAGTTCTTTGAGTATATCCTAACTCTGTTGAATCCAATCCTGAACCATGGGAGCCCTATTCCACCAAAGACAATCTCCACAAATGATATGGGATCATAAATTTATAAGGCTCTAAATGGTGGCATACCAATAGACATATGATGGGTGGCGTTGTATAAATATTCCCCCAAATGAAGCCACTTAACCCATGCCTTCTGCTGCCCTGACACATAATTCCTGAGGTAGCATTCAACCCATTTGTTGACTATCTCTGTTTAGCCATATGTTTGAGGATGATATATGGTACTAGGGGTTAACGCCATACCTACCAACTTGAATAATTCCTGCCAAAATATGCTCATAAACATGTTGTCCCTATCACTCACAATGGTTTTGGGTAAACCATGCAATTTGAAGACCCTTTCCTGTTCATTTGTGTGTTGGGTCCCAAGGCCCTTTGCAGGTGAATCACAACTTCTTCCTTCTCAATTCGCTCCTAGTGGTCTCATCCATTCTACCTCTTCCTCAGTCAAACCTCCTTTGGTCTCTCCCCCCTCGGTTCATGGGAGGTATTTGGTCTCTACCCCCTTGGTTTAGAGGAGGTGTAGGGGTAAATCTCGTCTTTTTTGTTGATCCCAAGTTCCTAGTCTTCCATATAGAATCTTGTAAGTTGGTAGGATTAAAATACTTGACCCAACCCCTTAAGGGCTCCATCAACGCCTCTGTGAAGAGCATCATAAGTCTCTCTTGAGACACATCCTACACCATAACTTCTATCCTATGAAACTCTTCTATGTATACCTATGGTGATCATGTCTGTGTAAGTTGGGTGAGCTCCCTAAAATGTAGCTCTGGATCTCCCTGGTCATACCTGTCAATGAGCCACTGTGTAAACTCTGTGTAAGCAGTGATCTGATTGTGACCCAGTGTAGTTAACCCATGGTACCACCAATCATGAGATTTTACCTCCAAGTACATGTTGGAAAACTTGATGCCATCCATCTCTCTCATTGGGTTAAGTTGTAGGTAGGTATCAAGTTTTTGCACCCACGCTTGCACAGTCACCTTGGAAGATCCATCAAAGTATGGGATTTCCATCTTCCCTACCCTGCGCTCCAATTCATAGTTATGCCTATGATACTATTTGGGCCTACCCCTTAACTTGATCCCACAATAATGTTCCAATGTGACTTGCCTCTGGAACCCTACGCTCAATGAGTTGTATTCTGTGGCATACTACTCAAAATTGTCCTCAATTTCATCATCATAGTTACGTTGTGGCTAGTTATCCACAAATGTAGGTAGGTAGGGTCTAGGGGTAGTCCTACTGTGTGTTGTCCCCCGAGGAACCCCTCCTCTATAACTCTGTCCCTTAGTGTGATAGTGAGGGATATGCTCCTGATGAGGTATAGTGCCCCCATGAGACCCAATGGCTTCTTTGTTTGCATAGATATATGGTCCCTTCCCTGCATGAGTCATCTGCAGTAGGATTTGCACAATATTCACCTCGTTGGCATTTATCTTCTCCAAGGTCTCTCTCATTTCAACTTTTCTCCTACGCATTGTTTCCGGATTTTCCTATAGATGATGTTCAAGTGAACTTTGTGTCTGATTTATGGAGTGTTGTAACTCCTTTGCAAAACCTGCTATAATCTGTGGCTCACTGTCCTCACCTGAAACTTCCATCTTTGCCTCTGTTTCACTTGTCTGCTTTCTCCGTCTGCCCATGTAAATACCACTAAACTTCTTCATACACTAATCCCCATTGGATAGGAGGATCAACACTCTGATACCACTGTAATGTTCCCAAGCCAAATTTTTTGTTGGAAACACTAACGGTTCACTGTTTATTGTTGTTTGGATGTGTGTTTGTGGGTTTACTCATGAAGTTGCGCATTAGGGTTTATATTATGGAGATTATAGMAATGAAGTGATAGATATGAATAATATACCATAAACAAAGACAAGATACAATAAGAAACACCATTATAGCACCAAAAATGTCAGATCTAACCTTTATTTAAATAGTCAATAGATCCTGTAACAAGAGATCTRCAGATCTGGAAGAAAACCACAATAACATCCAAACTAGAATGATAGCTTCTACAATAATAACCAATACTGATGATAATAACCTTCAAAGGCACCCTAATGAGAAGATACAAGCCTCCAAAATATAATAWCTGCAAGAGATGAATGATAATATGAAACCCTATCCCTATGTAGTGCCAAACTCCTAAACTGGTTGAGTTGTGCACTATCATGGTGGTTGTAGACACACAAGAATTCGGTCCTCCTCTTCTTGTTCCCCCAATAACTCCAAACTCTTCAGGAATGTAGATCGGGACACTAGAACCCTCCTGGAAAAGTCTCAGGCTGAATGGTAAATTTTTATCCCTCCAAATGAGCAAACCCCTAACTGGTTTGTGCCCTCCTGGATGATTAAAGACCCAATATTTTGTCCTCTCTCCTAGATACTTCCAAATTCTACAAAAATCACTGAGATGATATATTAGGGAAATGCAATCCCACTGGTGAAGTCTCAAGTTGAACAATGAATATCTGAGCCACCAAATGACATAACCCTCCTTCTGTATTGCGCCCCTCCCTTCTCCAACTCATGCCAAAATCTAGGAAATAATCTGATAGAGAAACCTCCTCCTGAATAAGCTGGAAATGATGTCCTAGGCCATACAAAGAATACCCAGATTTTCCTTTTCCCAATATCCTTCTCCTCTCTTCAAATTGAACTGATCTCTACAAGATGATGCACCCTCCTTCTAGAAACCCCCTTAGGTTGCGCACTGTTACTCCTCTACCAATGGATGTGATATCTGTAGTATTGTATAATTGTGTGGGAGGAATGTTTCACCTCTGGGACTAAGCTTGGTTCAAGGAAGGTGGAATCTTTCACCACCGAGTTGATCTCTAGCATTTTAGTCTCAAAACCCTCAAAATTGTTTATGCTCAAGAGCCCAAATGAAAAAGATGATAATAATCTAGAATGCCTTAGAAGTGCGCCCTTCTTTTATTTTATACTCGTGGCCTATTCCTTTATTGAGTTAGTTAACCCCTAGGGTTACCTCCTATCTTTTCTCCACATGTTCTTTTCCTTCATTAAGTTACCTTTTTCCTCCCAAAGTCAACTCAATAATATAACGTTGTGCTTAGGCAATGGCTTCTGGTTGACTTTGTCCCCAAGATGCATGATACTATAGTCTAGTGGGGACAACTAGAATACTGAGTCTCTCCAAACCTCTTCATCAAGAGGTGGGGGACATTACACTTACCTACTTACCTGGGGCATGGGCCTTGAAGAAGTAATGTGACCTGGATGTAAAGTTGGAGAAGAGAGCAATCCACTGGTAATGGCATATTCTTCCTGCCTAATGTTGTTAGATAGTACTTTTCTTTCTCATACTTCTTCTTGATGATGTAAGGGCCAAGCCATGAGTTATCTTTCTGGTCATATCTGGGCTTTTCCTTTCTTTTGTCCCACATGAGTAGAAGACTTCCATCATTAAATTTGATGCAAGGTGTATTCTCAATGTATGGAGGTTCTGTGCACACTATCTCTTTGATGATTTCTTCATGTTTCTCATCTTCTTTCTTCAAATTCTGGATAGACCCTGGCTCCTTCCCATGGTATTTTGCGAGTCTCTTTTTATATTTCCATGGAAGAAACATCTCTATGGATTCTTCCTGTATGAAGGGTAGTTCATATGGATCATATTCAATAATTTATGGGGGCATACCATAGTAGTGTTCACTGACATAATTAGGGCCCCTCAGATCCATGACATGTCTATCATTCTTTTCCCTGTTGTGTAAGATTTCATACGTGCCATCTCCCATGGGGATATAGGCATGTGTAAGGCTCATGCTAAGAAAACCCAAAAGGATAGAGGACTAGATCCTCAATAAGAGCATCCCCCAAGCATCCGAAACATCGATCACTAATATGTCCATGAGGTTGCTGATATGTGGAAAAACAATGAGAAAAACCTCAATGTCCTCACACACCCCAAAGACCTCGACCCTTCGTACCACATACATTTCCATAAGGTTGGGTTGTCTTCAAACCCAATTATTCCATCACCTTTAATGACATGACATTTGTTGAGGCCCCTTAATCAGGCAAGCAGTTATTCAAGCAAAGTCCATTCATGCCTAATGAAAGATAGAAAGGAGGATTCTTGTCCCTAGTGATCGAGATACATAGTGTTCAAGATGATGGGAGGATATTCCTTCTCGGTTGGCACTTGTAAGGCTTTCAAAAATTCCCCTTTTATATAAGGGATCTTACACATCTCTGTCACCGGGACCATCATATTTAGTTTTCCAAACATACAAGAAACATCTATATTTAATTGAATATCATCTATAGGAGTTGGATTAGGAAGATAATCATGTACAGGAGGTGGAGGTGGTGGATCCACCTTCTCTATTAGTGGAAGAGGAGTATTAGGCTCTGATGGAGGGGATGAAAATTTATGTCTTTTGGTGTTTGTCAGATATTCCCTCCTCCTTAATTCCTTATTTTGATCATCTATCAACTGATTCAAGGCCCAGAGTATCCCCTCTCTTTCTCCTCTTCTTTTGGCTTCATTTATCTGCTCTTGGGTAACTTGTTCTTCTTGGAAAAAACAAATCATATCAATGAAATTCATATCATCAGGAGAATCTTCGTCTCGTCGAGGGAATGCATCTTCTCTGTGGGGTTCTTGGCACGGGAGGCATGAAGCTTCTATATCAACTATCCCAACTAGTTTCAAAGTACCTGGGGCCTTTGCCTCTTGTTGAGGCCTTAGTTTCCAACCTATGGAATCTCTCTGTTGTCTGACAAACTGAGGTTTGGGAGTAGATTGATTTCTTTCCACTGTAGTCAAATGGCCCATAATCTGATTATGCACCTGGATAAACTGAGTAATCATCTGGTCTATGTTTTAAGTTAAGAGGGAAATCAGATCAGGAGCACCATTGTTGGAAACCTTAGTCTTTTCTTCTTCTTTGACACAAGGATAGTGAAAAGGTTCTACCCTTGAATCAAGGATATTTTCTTCAATATCGACACTATACTCCTTGGCTTGTACCAGTCATGTGGGATTTTTGTATTTGAGAATGAATTGAAACGTCCCTTCAAAACAATTCATATAAAGGAGACGAACTAATGATGTTGTAGGATAAAAATCTGTTGGAATTTGATTGTACAACCTATCAAACTTGGTATTGAATTCCTTTACAGTCTCGTTCTCCTTTTTCTTTATCTGATTAAACTGAGCCCCAAGCATCCCACCATCTACCTTTGTTGACCAACTGTTCTTGAATAAGTTGGAAAAATATTCGTAGGACGTGAGATGATTGTCAAGGAGTTATCTGAACCAATCAAGGGCTTATTCAGTCAATGATGAGGCAAATAACTTCATGGCCACATCTTCATGCTCAATACCTGCATTGTCCATGTCCTGACCCATGACATAAATATGTTCCTCAATAGTTATCACATTGTTTCCTAGGAACTTTGGAAACCACTTGTTGACTTATTTTGGCATTGTATTAGGGTATCCTTGGATGTTGGACATGTTGAGAGGTTTGTATAGGTATTTTTTCCAAAAGTGAGCCATTGGAGAAAGAGGAAGGGTATTATGGAAGAGGGTTTTAACAATGGGAGACTTGAGAAGAGGCCTTCTTTGGTAAACCTTAGAAGGCTTGAACCTCCCAGGGGGAAAATATTTGGGAAAGAATAGGTTCTGGGAAGGTGGAGTTTCCAGATGAGCTTCAAAATGAGATCATCAAGAAAGGTTGAAATTGAACATCCCTTGGGTGGAGTAGCCAGGAAAGCTAAGGGAAAGGCTTTGGGATAGCTTACCAAAGTTTCATTAGAGTTTCAAAAAGGATTCAAAATCTTCCTCGACAACATCGCCAAAATGTTATCGCACAAGTTGTAGGTTGGGAAAATCCCATTCCAACAACTAAATGGAAACAACTAAGAGGTAACCTACCCACTGCCACCTTAGGTAGTTGTCCTCGTCACTTTAGAGGTGAGGTAGTCACCTCAATGGGGGAATCCCAGTGACCCTAGGGGGAATTAGATGAAGATGCATGAAGATGGATATGAAGTCCCTAGAGGTCAAATATAAATTGTTTGAAGGTCTTGGAACGAAGTCTTGGGAAGGTCTAAGGGTTTCCAAGTATGTTGAGTAACCTGCAAATGGTGAAATACCTGCCCGAGACACAAGAAAAACAAGCATATATTGAAATATAATCAATTGTGCAAGCAAGTTAATCTTGTTGTCCCTATAGAAGATGTTAATAAAAATGTATATCAGAAATAAAATGGCACCATAGGCTGTAAAATAAATGCTAGAGATCAAGTAGAAGATACAAGAGAAAGACTAGCTAAAGACTAGCAATACTCAAGATGAAAATCCAAGATACTAGCATGAAAAGATAAGGTTGTTGTAAACACTTTTCTATAGAAAAGTATATCAGCCTTATGGCTGTAACAATCAATGTATTAGAGAAAGAAAATCAGCCACTGAAACTCCTCCAAACTTTACCAAAAAGTGTGCTAGAGCAAGTAGGACAAGTGTGCAAAGTTTGGGCAATTTCCAATGGTTGATAAGAGAGTTATTCAAGAAATTGAGTTAGGGTTTGTGCATCCCTAATGGATGAAAATGCAATTTTATAACAACATAAAGAACTATCCCTTTGATGGGGATGCCCTAGTGGTTGTGAGGTGCTTATTATCGCCTTATACACACCTAGGAGATGTGGAAGAAATCATCAATCCACTCGGTGTGTCCTTGGGGGAAAGTGAGAGTTAAGGTGTTGTCACCTAATCCTCAACTCCTTCGTCTAGGCCAACTCCTAGTGAAGCCAAGGTGGGTATTCCCTAACAAATATACTAAGGCTTGAACTAAACTAAGTATAAGAAATAAATCTAGGAGTTTATTCTTTCATTAACCAACATCAAGTGAAATTACATAGATCAATTATTCACCACAATATATATATATATATATATATCAAAGTTCAAACATACACTTGCATTAAAGGATACTTAAGACACAATTGTTATATGCAAGTATATTCAAATTTGCTTCCAAGTAAATGACTGAAAAGTAAAGTGATGAATATGGCTTTTCAAAGTGTGTAAATGAGACCAGTGCCTTAAAGGTAATCGTGGGCAATGTAGATCGCGTATTTTATTAAGGTAAATTCATAGTATATTAATGAAAGTTTGTGTGGCCTCTTTAGAGGCTACTTATTTGTTTGGAAACTTGTAGAATACTTAGTAACTAACAACTAGTATTCTACTTTGTGAAAATGAAATCTAATCTAAGTTGTGATTTATTTTAGCCTTTAGAACTGATTGTGAGTTGATTTGAGCAATTAAATCAAAGGGACAAAACTTGAAGAAAACTAAGACAAAGATAAAAAAAAAACACACACACAACACACCCCCATCGAGGGGAAAGGCAAAGTGAGGTCTCCTTTGGCTCACTGATTTTATTCTTCGGTTACAATTTCTCTTTGAAGAGTCTTTGGATCTCTTAAACTGAGATATGGACCCTTATATATGGATCAAAAAATGAAAGAAATGTTTTTTTACAATTTTCTTGATAATATTGGGTCACTTTGGGGTTCTTGGTCGCTTCAAATCTTCAATATTTGGACTGAGTGTCCCTTTATCCTTGTGTAGACCTGCACAAAACAGCCAACAAAAGATGACAAAAGGATGGCCAAAAACACTTTAAGAGTGTCTTTGGTTATTAGTTTATGAAACTAAAAATAAAAAAAATCCAAGCAAAAAGCCTATGATAAACTAGCAATTTCTAAATCAAAACTAGCTAAGAAGAAGCCCTTTCTTACTGTTATTCTTTTCTGTCCTAAAACAGTAATATTGTAAGACTTTGCTCAAATATATAATTTAAACTCTTAAGAAACTAACTATAAATTCAACAATGAAAGAGAGCCTAAAGATAATAATAAAAAAGCTATATCTAAGTAAGTATTTTTTTAGAAAATGAGATCTAAACTACTTGCTTTGAAGTATACAAAGTAAATGAGAGATTCAACCTTTAAACCAACAATCCTTTACTTTATATGTAGTTAGAAAAAGTAACCAAAAGATATAGAATTTAAAGAGAAAGAGATAATAGAATTGCTTGATTTCCTTGAAAGCCTTGGGCAATGGAGTCTCTTGCTTTGATGGAAAACGAAGGGACTATGTCATTCACCACAGTTTTGAAGAATGAGGGGGAAGCAAGCTAGCTTAACCTCTCCTTCAAGTGAGATATCCTGCACAACTTTAAACTTCTTGCAAAGGGGTTAAAAGCATTGGTGTCATAAAATTTAGAAGCATGAAAGCATGAAAATTAAACTAAATAACCATGCAATCAAACTATCTATCATACATGAAAAAATAGAAATAAGAAGAAACAAAGATTTCTATTTCTATCCTATTGGGAGATAGCTCCCCTTCCAAGGCCAAGATTTAACAACAATTACAGAAAATTAACAAGAAAGCATATACCTCATATATTCCAAGAACATAGATGATCCACACACATTTTCTTTACACCATGTAGTAGCCTCCAAAGCCTTTTTATTCAAATGAGAAAGATGTTACAATTTACAACAGCAAGCAATCAACCCAAGCTCCAACTAGCTTTCACAATGGTGGAATGCTTTACTTATAGCAAGAGGGGCACACTTCCCAAGGAAAATCCGTGTGCCATGTGTGAGGGGTGAATTTCTTGAGTGAAGACAAGTGGAATGGTAGGAGGGATGAGTTGTAGCTCTCCCCAAGTGCCAAGTATCAAAGGGCTTCCACTTTGCAGCAGTTAGGTGAAGGAGAGGGCGAGTCACAAATTTGGGAGAGGATCTCCCTTTGGGAATGCACCACCTCAATGGAGAGGTGTGCACCTCCTTTTGAGCACATGCTCCTAATCCACCATACATACAATAAACCTAGCCTTTTATCAATATAAATCATCCTATGGGTGCCACCTTGCCTCTTGGGCCTTTAATCATCCAAAACATGTCCCCACATGTTTCCCCAAATTTAGCATTTGCTGATTTTATTTGACCTTTTTGGGTTTTTTGAGTAAAATTGATTTTTAAGTGATTAAAATCACTAATTTTACTCAACCAAGTGGGTACTTAGGTAATATGGGTTCTCTAGGTCCAAAAATGAGCATCATCGAGGCATATTAAATCCCCTAGTACCACTTTTTTAATACATCATTATTTTTTAATTAAAAATTCTCGTTTTGCGGAAATTTTTTAATTAACTGGAAAATTAAAAAATACTAAGGGGGAATTATCACATTTCCATAAGACTCTAGGAGTATGTTTAGCATGGTAATATACATTAGACACTAGGCTTATATCCTTTCTAAGGCCTAACCATAAGTATATACTCCAGCTCTGGAGGAATTGAGTGAAAAAACTCATAAATTATAAATTGCTTGAAAACGACAAAATATAATTAATAAGTAAAAAAAACACTCTAGAGTAACAGCTTATGCCTAAGACGAAGGTGGATAATACCTTTTACAAGTTCCTCATGCAACATCTCTTGTTACAATTTTTTATGGAAATGTGAAAAAGTTGGTCGTTATTGACCGACTGAACTTCTGAACTCTGAATTTTGAACAATGATGTCCAATCTTTGGCGGCTTGCTGGAATTCCATCCTAGTGCAACTTTGATGGATAACAGTTCCCAAGGCACAAGGAAGACAATCCAAGTTGCACGAAATAAAAACGATAAGAAATTGTGTTTCCCAATGCAATATTTTGTTTCTCCAATGCAAGACTAGTGCCCTTAGTTATGGGCTAATGGGGTCAAAAAGAAAGAGCTAGGGTGTAATGATCCCAAGCCAATTTTTTCTCTTGAAACCACTAACTACCACTATTTTGTTTGATGTGAAGGTGACTTATTGAGTTGTCCAGTTATTAAGTGGTGTTTATACAAAATTTATCTAACACATGAAACATCACAATACATTCAATATAAAGAGAACACAAGCATAGATCTGACCTTTTATTATAAGAAGCATGGAGCAGATACAATAGAGGGTAGATATGGAATAATCCTCAGATGACCCAATAGATAAGAAATACGAGCTGCTACAAAATGCTCCCACCGATACAAAATAAGCCTCCAAAGGCTGGATGAGATATGAAGACTAAGGCAAGTAGATCTGGGTCGTATGAATCCCAAGCTCCTCAGTCTAGAAGATGCCACGCTCTAGTAGATAGATAAAACCCTCAATAATTCAGCCCAACTATAGGAAGACTCCAAATGAGTCCAAACTCTGCCAAATGATAAATCCAGGTGACAGTAACCCCCTCCTAAAGTCTCAAGCTGAAAGGCTAAGGCAAACCCCTCCAAACACTGAATCCTCAAATGAAGTTGTGCCCTCCTGGATGCCTGAAACCCTAGATAACTCAGCCCTGATGAAGGAGACCTACAAACGATTTGAAACTCTGTAGGAATGTAGATTGGTCTATGGAAAACCTGTATGAGAAGTTTCAAACCCAGATTCCAAGTAGATCTCCCTAGATCCGAGAAAGACTGACTCAGAGGACGTCCTCTTGCCTCCAAGTCATCCCAATCTGAAACTAAATATCCAATGGTGATAAATCTCCGGAAAAACCCTCAAAATGATGGTTGATACCCTGCAAGTAAAACCCAAGTGTCGAAATGACCAAAGGCTCTCTTGATCAGCTGGATCAAACCCTTCTTTAGATGATGATACGCCCTTGCTGGAAAATCATGAATAGTATGGCCCTGCTGCTTTTTTGAATCGATAGGTGGAAGTCTGTTGAGTGTAGAATGGTGTGGGTGGAGTATTTCATCCCCAAGACCAAGCTGTGGAACAAGTGAGTGGGTATTTCACCACTGAGTTTCTCACAAGGGTTTGTACAACAAAACCCCCAAACTGTATGCTCAAGAGAAATAAAAAGCAAATACCAAAATCCATAATGAATAATAGGTGTGCCCCAACCTTCTATTTATACTTTTCCTTCTATTTCTCTATTGATTTAGATTAACTCCCAAGGTTAACTTCTATTCTTTTATTGAGTTATCTTTTACTCCTTTTAACCTTTTTCCTCAAGTCAACTTAAGAATATAACCTTAGTTTAGTTGACCTTCCCCCTCAGTGTGAGACTATGGCATAGTTGGGGTGCCCAGGAAACTGAGTCTTCTCATCACCTCTCTATCAAGAGGTGGGGGACATTACATAGGGTTACTAAAACCTTGGGGGTGTGAATCCTCTTACTTCCCAAGGTAAGAAACCTAGCTAGGGTTTCAAGATGAGGGGTGTAAATCCTCTTACTTCTTCAACAAAACCATTGCAAAAAAGCTTGATAAAATGGTGGAAACTAGGATAGGGGTGTATATCCTTATACTCTCTATTTAGCCTTGGCCAAAAAAACCTCAAATTGAATTACAAATGATAATAACACGGTAAATAAACCATACCATTTAATAAAAATCTCTTAACATGCCAAAGTAAACCTCCACAACATAAAAAATCGACCTCCAAGAGATAGCACACCATCATCATCATTAACCATAACCATAAGAGCATTATTCCATAGCACAAGAGGAAAAATACTCCAGGTGTAGCGAAAATTTCAGACCAAGTACTTCTCACAAGAGGGAGAGTTATGTTAAACTGAGATCTTATGATCTCTTATTTATACAAAATGTCACTAAGATAGTTTGTCCACATAATTAAGGGTAAACCACAAGACTAGGGGTCAAAAACCCTAATCTTTCCCCTTTTACAAAGTAATATTAAACAATTCATTTTAATTTCACTTTTGCACAAAGAAAAATCCCTAATCATATGGATGTTACCCCTTTAGGGGATGTTTTGGCACTAGGAGAAGATCATTGGTGATGTAAGAGTGTAGAAAGGCTTCCAAAGCCACATGTCAAGCATCCCAACAACTTTTTTCATGATCAAGGCTCAAGCCCCTCAAAACCTCCTTGTGCCAATGTATGTCAACTCACCACCAAACTCTAACCCCTACTAGGTGACACCATGCGTCTAGAGGTGACGTTTTGCCTCTCCTAGGAAAAACGTTTGGCATGTGGGGGCTAGGTTATGTCGTTCAAGTCATATTATAGGCCTTCCAAGTTTGATCTTTATCATCTGATCTGCAGGCCTTTGGCATCCACATGTGGGCTTCAAGCCCCATGGAAGCCCAAGCTATGCTTGTTCTTCCAAAACTGTCCACCAACTAGGTCCTACAAAGACAAATGAGCATGCCCTCCAAGGATATCAAGTCATAACATCATGATAAGTGAATCCAATTATTAAATGAGCCACCTAAGCATGTGAATCAAAGATCACTATGTCAAACAATTAAGTGCTCAAAGACATTATGGGACTTGTCAATCTTGAATATGGGAGGGTTGACGAGGTGTCCTATTGGGTATATCTTTCCTAGGTCAAGGAGAATTTCCAAGAGATCCCTCTCTAAGACATGTAAAGTGGGTGAAGTGGTTAGGTTCAAGACACAATAGGCATAGGGCTCATGACATACAAGAGGTTGTAGTGTCTCATTCATGGGTGCCTTTGTAGAGGGTGTGTGTTACCTTTGTCCACAATGCACATTTTGCAAGCCCATTAGTTTTTTATTCTTTCATAAATTTAAGGAAAGGTTGAAGGCCACTGCCCTGGCATGGTTTCCATATAATGGCAGTGTCACCCACAAATACCTAGTGGAAATGAGAAGGTTCTCTCGTGATGAGACCCCCTTTCTCTCAACCGTGCAAATGAGAGCCATTACCTTGGCTTGGTGACCAAATGATGGTAATGTCATACCACTAGATATCCATGGACATGGTAGGTTGGCTTGTGATGAGACCTCCTATCCTCCAACTAACCTTTTAAGCATTCTTAATCATATTTTATTGTGGATCCCCCTTTTCTCAAAGATAAGTGTTTCATTTCTTTCTTGGGTGATCCCTAGGTGAACCATCTAGAAAGTTCATACATAGGATTTTATGTATTACCCAACATCAATCCCTCTGGGCCTTCAGCCCCTTCTTCCAATAAAATGAGGGACAACCTCTTCTTGGGTCAATACACCCTAAAATCCCAAGAGATAAGGAGATGGGGGGAAATAGTGATGGAAAGTGGTAAGTATGGTCGGGAATGGTATGACGGCTCTTCAAGGGAGTTCCTAGTAGCAAAACCATCACCAAGGAAGACCACTTACTAGGGAACAATGTCAACCACCAAGGTGAAGCAGGGAAAAAGGCATAATGTCCAAGAATATATCACGAAATCAAGAGCAATCTAAGATACAACATACTTAAATTCCATAAATATTGAAATGATGCTCACCATAATACTAACTTGTAACTAATGGATCAAGGCCCACTGCCTTCTGGAAGCCAACTGATGTGGTGGATGCCATGAAAATCTACAACTTCTATGGTGGTGAGAAGGGTCTCCAACTATACAAAGGGATATTGTTGGTCGTGTAGTCTCTTGGCACTCCATATCTACAACCTGAGGGCCTCGAGACATAATATCTTTAGTTATACACAAAATGGGGATAATAGATAGCACTTGTTCTTCGTCTT
>SNQJ01S0105011.1:78708-95824 GCA_010110895.2 Picea sitchensis
TTCATACAAGATCTATCCAACACATGAAAGATCACAAACATACTCAAGATATGGAAAACAAAAGCATAGATCTGACCTTTATTATGAAAAGCATGAATCAGATACAATATAAAGAAAATCTGGAATAATCCTTAGATGGCCCCAATAGATAATAGATATGAGTTGCTACAAATGTTCCCGCTAATACAAAATATGTCTCCAAAGGATGAATACAATCTGAAGACCCAAGATGCCAACAATAGGTGAATGCTCAACCCCCCTGGGGCTGCTAGTATGTCCTGCTAGCTGAAAGGGACCAATATTTTGGCCTAGATGAAGGATATGCTCAAATCATGCCAAACTCCCCCAAAATGTAGATCGAGACCAAGGAAACCCCTCCCGGAAGTCTAAAGCTCAAATACTCAATCTTCCTCCATCAATGGTTGAAACCCTAATGCAGTCTGCACCCTCCTGAAGCCCTGAATAACTCAATAAGTCATTCTAAATGAAGAACACTTACAAAACCTCTGAAACTCTCCAGAATGATAGATCAGGCTATGGAAACCCCGTAGGAGAAGTTTCAGGTCTAGATGTTAGGTAAAACTCCCTAGATCTGAGAAATACTTAATCACAGGACGTCCTCCTTGCCTCAAGGCCATCCCAATCTGTAGTTGAAGATATGATGGTGATAAATTTTTAGGAAAACCTCCAAAATGATGGTTGAGAACCTGCAAGTAGAACCCAAGTGTCTGAATACCCCCAATCTCTCCTTATTGGCTGGATTGAACTCTTCTTCAAGTGATGGTGCGCCCTTGCTGGAAACTCCTGAATAGCATGACCCTGCTTCTTTTCTAAATCGATAGGTGGATATGTGATGAGTGTAGAATGGTGTGGGTGGAGTCTTTCATCCCCAAGACCAAGATTGGAACAAGGTGAGTGGGCCTTTCACCACTAAGTTTCTCACAAGGGTTTGTAACAACAAAACCCCCAAACTGTATGCTCAAGAGAAATAACAATCAAATACCAAAATCTAGAATGAATAATAGGTGCACCCCAACCTTCTATTTATACTTTTCTTCTATTTCTCTGTTGATTTAAGTTAACCCCTAGGGTTAACTCCTCCAGTGCTTATATTCCTTCATTGAGTTATCTTTTACTCCTTTTTCACCTTTTCATCAAGTCAACTTAAGAATATAACCTTAGTTTGGTTGACCTTTCCCCTTAGTTTGAGACTATGGCCTAGTGGAGATGCCTAGGCCACTAAGTCTCTTCAATACCTCTTCATCAAGAAGTGGGGGACATTACAGTCTCCCCTGCTATAAATTGCTTTCCCTCAAGCAATTCCAAACCTTTTTCTCTCACCACTTGTTCATTTTCCCACGTGGCATCCTCAATGGGTAGATCCTTCCATCTGATCAGGTACTCCTTGATGCTTCTGCTCCTCAACCTCTTCTCTCGAACCTCCAATATCTCCTCCGAAACCAAAACAAGTTGTCCTTCTTCATCCATGGGAGGTAATACCTCAATGGGTGTGATGTGTTGGCTGATGGCTTTCTTAAGGCATGATACATGGAAGATGTTGTGCATTCTGTTGCCCGGTGGAAGCTCCAGCTCATAATATACAACCCCTATCTTCTTGCTAAATTTGTAGAGCCCAAATAAATGTGGTTGTAACTTCTATGCTCCGCTTATTTTTATAGAAGCCTACCTGTATGGTTGGATCCTTAGATAGACTAAGTCACCAACCTCAAAAGTACGCTCAACTCTGTGCTTGTCTACTTGGACCTTTTGCTAGTTTTTTGCTCCCTGTAGATGATCCTTCAACTCCCTGAGAATGTCTTGGCTCTACTGTATCCAATCCTGTACCATAGGTGCCCTTCTATCACCAAAATCAATCTCTACAAAAGATAATGGATCATAGCTATACAAGGCCCTGAATGGTGACATGCCTATGGACACGTGTTGGGTGGTGTTGTAGCAATACTCTCCTAAGTGCAACCATCTGACCCACGCTTTATGTTGTCCTACCACATAATTCCTGAGGTATCCTTCCACCCACTTGTTGACTATCTCATTTTTTCCATCCGTCTGAGGATGATAGTTGGTACTAGGGGTCAAGTCTGTACCAACCAATCTAAACAATTCTTGCCAAAATGTGCTCATGAACCTGCTATCCCTGTCACTGACAATGGTCTTGGGTAGGCCGTGCAACCTGAAAATATCCCTGAAAATAAGTTCGGCCACCTAAGCTGCACTGAAGTCAGTGGCTATGGCAAAGAAATGTGAAAACTTCGTCAATCTGTCCACTACTACAAAAATGAAGTCCTTCCCTTGCATCTTTGGCAACCCGGTGATGAAATCCATGGATATTGCTTCCCACTTGTGCTCTGGAATGGGTAAGGGTTATAGTAGTCCTGCTAGGTGAGTGTGCTCATCCTTGTTCTCCTGACATGTAGTACACTCCTTGATGTGCTTTATTACATCCTTCTTGAGGCCTTTCCATGAGAACCTCTCCCTCACCTGCCTGTACCTCTTGCTAATTCTTTAGTGCCCTGCCATTAGCGATTCATGACATGCCTACAACACTTTGGCCTTGAAGGATGATCTGGAAACCAAAAAGATTATGCCCTTGTAGTAGATGAGGTCATTTATAATCCTGAATTTATCATCCTATACTTGTCCATCCAGTAGATGACAAGCGAACTGATGCTTCGCATACTCCATCACCAAGTGGTCCTTCCAGTCAATCGATACACCTGTCATGGCAAAGATGGATGGCCTCCTAGACAATGCATCCGCCACCACGTTGTTCTTCCCTTTGACAAATTCAATGTCAAAGTCGTAGGAATGTATCATGCTTACCCATTTTTTTTGCCTCTCATTTAGGTCCTTCTGTTCCAAGAGGTATTTGAGACTRTTATGATCTGATTTGACCACAAACCATGCACCTACCAGATATTTCCRGAATTTGGCTAGTGCATGCATGATGGCCAACATTTCTTTGTCATAAATGTTGTAGAGTATCTCAGGACCCCTAAGTTTTTGGCTCTCATAGGCAAGAGKGTGCCTATTCTGCATCAGTATGGCCCCTATCCCTTCTCCTAAGGCATCAAACTCCAAGGTGAAAGGAAGGCCGAAATTTGAAAGGGMTAGGACTGGGCACGTGCACACTACCTTCTTCATCTTGTCCATCATCATTTGAACTGCCTCACTCCATTTGAAGGCTCCTTTCTTCATCAAATCAATCAAAGGTGCACACAACTGGGAAAACCCCTTGAAAATTTTTCTGTAGTAAGTGCATATGCCCAGAAATCCTCTCAACTCTGTGAGTGTCTTAGGAGTAGGCCACTCCATGATGGCTTTTATTTTATCCTGATGTACCTGTACCCCCTTTGCTCCAATGATGTGCCCCAAGTAAACCACCTCTGTCATTCCAAACTCACATTTGGACTCCTTAGCATATAGTGATTTTTCCTCCATGATTGATAGAATATGATCCACATGCTTGAGATGTTCCTCCCACGTCTTGTTGTAAATGAGTAGGTCATCAAAAAATACTAGCAGGTGCTTCCTCAGCTGCTTGTTGAACACATGGWTCATACAAGATTGRAACGTAGCTAGGGCATTGGTTAACCCAAAGGGCATCACCAAAAACTCATAATGGACGTAATGACACCTGAAGGCTATTTTTGAGATGTCCTCCTCCCTCATCTTGATCTGATGATAACCCGAACGAAGGTCAATATTTGTGAAGTAGACAACTCCATGCAATTTGTCTAGCACCTCATCAATCCTTGGTATCAGGTACCTATTTTTTATTGTCTTTGTATTCAAGGCCCTGAAGTTAATGCACATCCTCATAGTGCCATCTTTATTCTTCACTAGCACTACTAAAGAAGAAAAAGGGATAGTGCTAGGCTTGATGTGCCCCATGTCCAAAAGTTCCTTGATGACCTTCTCTATCTCATCTTTGTACTTCTTTGGATGTATGTATGGTGTGGTAATGATTGGTTTGGCTCTTTCCTCTAGATCAATAATGTGATCAAACCCCCTGTCTGGTGGTACCCCTAAGGGAATCGATCCAAACACCTTGTGGTGCTTGTCAAGGATTTCTTGGATCTTTGGGGTGTAGTGAACCTTGTCCTACTCATTTACACGTGCTGAAATTATACATTCTGTTGTGTACACTATCTCATCTCTTTAGAATATGGCCTCCATCCTCTTGGCCATGACCACCTTTGCAGCATTCCCTGTCATGCCCCAGAGCACTACCTTTCATCCACCCTCCTCTGTGAATGACATCTCCATGGTCTTGTAGTTGGTGGTGATAGGCCCCAACATGCTGAGCCACTAAACTCCCAGGATGATGTTGGTATCCGGGAGGTCCATGACATAGACGTCTTGTACCAGCTCATGCCTACCCAAGGTAAGATTAATGCCAGGAATGTATCTATCACAAGGCATAGTGATTCCACCTGCTACCTCCACCTTGAACCCTTCAAACTCTACTATGGGTATATGCCTCCTTCTCAACAATGTTGCATCAATGAAGTTATGAGAGGCTCCCCCATCAATTAGAACCAATACCTTCTGTCCCTGTAAGACTCCCCTCATTCGGAAGGTGTTATACTTGGGAACTCCATTGATCGATGCCAGGGTGGCCGTAATGTCCTGTCCTATGATCTCTTCCTCTACTGCCTCAATAGTTTCAGCCTCAATGTTCTGTATCTGGCCAATCTCCTCCTCCTCCTCATTGTCTGAAGTGACCTCTATGTAGTGCACTTGACCATGGCCCATGCATTTGTGTGTTGGGTTCCATGGTTCTTTGCAAGTGAAGCAAAGTTTCTTCCTCCTCAACTCCCTCCTGGTGTTCTTATCCACTCTGCCATGGCCCCTGTCAAAACCCCTTGGGTCACGTCCTCCCTGGTTCATTGGAGGCCTTGGGTCTCTACCTCCAATGTTAAGAGGTGGTCTGGGTATAAATTTTGGCCTAACAGTTGGTCATAGATCCCTCGTCTTTCAGATAGCATCATGTAGGTTGGTAGGCTTAAAATCCTTTACCCAACCCTTCAAGGGTTCCATCAACCCCTCAGTGAAGAGCATCATGAGTCTAGTTGGAGAAATATCTTGCACCATCACTACCAACCTCTGAAATTCTTCAATATATGCCTCATATGTACCTGTTTGCTTGAATTGTGTGAGCTCTTAGAAGTGTAGCTCAGGGTCTCCTTGATCAAACCTATCAATGAGCCACTGAGTAAATTCCATGTAGGACATTATTTGATTGTGGCCTAGCATGGTGAGTCCATGATACCACCAATCATGAGCCTTGCCATCCAAGTACATAGTGGAAAACTTGATGGCTTCCATCTCCCTCATGGGGTTAAGTTACAGATAGGTATCCAGCTTTTGCACCCATTCCTGTGCTGTCATCTTGGTCGTACCATCAAAGTATGGGATCTTTATCTTCCCGGCTCTTCGGTCAAACTCATAACTGTTGTTGTGGTTTGGCCTAGGCTTATTTCTGAACTTGAGTTGGCAATATTGATCTAGGGTCATCTTCTTTTGAATCACCATATCCAAACCATAGTAATCCTTAGTACATCGTTCCATCTGCTCAACAAAATCATCCACCTATTCCTGTTGCACCTGCTCATCTATGAACATGGGAATGTATGGCCTAGGGTTAGCCCTGCTACCCATCTTTCCATAGGATGTGCCTCCTCCATGGATTCCTTTGGCTCTGGGGATTCTCTCCAGATTATATCTGATCTCACCATGGGATCTAACAGATCCACTAGCCACCTTGTTTCCATATGTCTCAGGATCCTTCCCCTGATGAGTCATCTGCATCAATAGTTCAGTTATCCAGGACTAGTTCTCATCAATCTTCCTCAGATTCCCATCAACCTTCTTCAAGGTTTCAGTGATTTTGGCCTGTCCCCTTCGGTTTGTTTCCTGGTTCTCCTATAAATGGTGGACCAAGTTTCCTTCTGTGAGGTTTAGGGTATGCTTGAACTTGTTAAATTCAACTGCCAAGAAGGCCAAGCCCTGGGGCTCACAGTCATCCCCTGAACTTTCCATTTTGACTTATGTTTCATTGGTTGGTTTCTTCCTTCTGCCCATAAAGATTCCACTGTACCTCTGCATGTGCCAATCCCTCCAYAGGTTTGGAGGATCAAGGCTCTGATACCACTGTAATGATCCCAAGCCAATTTTTTGCTTAAAACCACTAACTACCACTGATCTGATTGTTATTTGTTGTGCAGGTGGCTATTGATGTTTCAGCCTWACGGTTTGTTCCAGTTATTCAAATGGTGTTCATACAAGATCTATCTAACACACGCAAGATCACAAACATACTCAAGATATGGAAAACACAAGCATAGATCTGACCTTTATTATGAAAAGCATGAATCAGATACAATATAGAGCAGATMTGGAATAATCCTCAGATGGCCCCAATAGATAATAGATATGAGCTGCTAMAAAATKCTCCCACTAATATAAAACATTCCTCCAAAGGATGAATACAATYTGAATACCCAAGATGCCAACAATAGGTGAACGCTCAACCCCCCTGGGGTTGCTGGTAAGTCCTGCTGGTACATCCTATTGGCTGAAAGGGACCAATATTTCAGCCTAGCTAAAGGAGATGCTCAAATCATGCCAAAATCCACCAAAATGTAGATCAAGACCAAGGAAACCCCTGCTGGAAGTCTGAATCTCAAATACTCAATCTTCTTCCATCAATGGATGAAACCCTAATGCAGTCTACGCCCTCTTGAATCCCTGAATAACTCAATAAGTCATTATGAATGAAGAACACTTCCAAAACCTTTGAAACTCTCCAGAATGATAGATTGGGCTATGGAAACCCCATAGGAGAATTTCCAGGTCCATATGCTAGGTAAAACTCCCTAGATCTGAGAAATACTGAATCACAGGACGTCCTCCTTGCCTCAAGGTTGTCCCAATCTGTAGCTGAAGATCTGATGGTGATAAATCTTCAAGAAAACCTCCAAAATTATGGTTGAGAACCTGCAAGTAGAACCCAAGTGTCAGAATACCCCCAAGCTCTCCTGATTGGCTGGATCAAACTCCTCTTCAAATGATGGTGCGCCTTTGCTGGAAACTTCTGAACAGTATGGCCCTGCTTCTTTTCTGAATTGATAGGTGGATATGTGATGAGTGTAGAATGGTGTGGGTGGAGTCCTTCATCCCCGAGACCAAGCTTTGAAACAAGTGAGTGGGTATTTCACCACCAAGTTGCTCACAAGGGTTTGTAATAGAAAAACCCCCAAACTATATGCTCAAGAGCAATAACAAGCAAATACCAAAATCCAGAATGAATAATAGGCGTGCCCCAGCCTTCTATTTATACTTTTCTTCTATTTCTCTGTTGAGTTAGGTTAACCCCTAGGATTAACTTCTCTAGCACTTATATTCCTTCATTGAGTTATCTTTTACTCCTTTTTCACCTTTTCATCAAGTCAACTTAAGAATATAACCTTAGTTTGGTTGACCTTTCCCCTTAGTGTGAGACTATGGCCTAGTGGGGATGCCTAGGCCACTAAGTCTCCTCAATACCTCTTCATCAAGAGATGAGGGACATTACAGAACATACCTCTATAGATTTGCAATAGTTTTCCCAACACCAAAATGTCAAGTAATTCAAGAAGTATGAGATTCCCTCATCAAATGAATTCTCCTCACTTGGCATATCCACAATGTGTCTATCTTTTAGAGTAGCCCATATTGAAGATGATATTCATTTCCCTTGTGATTAACAACTATTTTCTCCTTCTGCTGCTGGTAGACATATCCAAAATCAACACCCTCCTTGTATTCTTCACTAAATAAAACATGTGCATTGTGTAAAGGAATCAAGATGCATAATAGTTTCCACAACTATAATCTTCTACATGGGTAGATTTGACAATGTATTTGCAAGTTTTTTTGTCACACTTTCTTTTATTTGATAAGCAAGTGGAATTGTTACAAAAATACCATTCACTTATAATTCCTTTTCTACTACATTTTTCTTTGACTCCACAAGTACTGCAATGGTTGGTGATCACTATGGAATATTGTTTCCTTCCCCAAGAGATAGTGTTTCCATTTCTTGATTGATTGTACTAGGGAAAAGAGCTCCTTGTCATAGGTAGGGTAGTTCAACACTGCTCCATGGAACAACTTTATATGGTATCAAACTAGTCTTCTTCCTTGCACAATGTTTTCCCCCATGGCACACCCACTTGCATCCATTTCAAACTATTTTCTCCTTCTGTTGCTAGTAGACATCTCCAAAATCAACACCTTCCTTGTATTCTTCACTCAATAAATCATGTGTAAAGGAATCAAGATGCATAATAGTTTCCACAACTATAATATTCTACATGGGTGGATTTTACAATGTATTTGCAAGTTTGTTTGTCAGACTTTCTTTTATTTGAAAAGCAGGTGGAATTGTTACAAAAATCCCATTCACTTATAATGCCTTGCCTACTGCATTTTTCTTTGACTCTCCACAAGTACTACAATGGTTGGTGATCACTTTGGAATATGGTTTCCTTGTATAAGAGATAGTGTTTTCATTTCTTGATTAATTGTACTAGGGAAAATAGCTCCTTGTCATAGTTATGGTAGTTCAACACTACTCCATGGAACAACCTTAAATGGTAGCAAACTAGTCTTCTTCCTTGCACAATGTTTTCCCCCATGGCACACCCACTTGCATCCATTTCAACCTTAAAAGGTTGCTGCAAATTAGGCATGGCCAACATCAATGCATCATCGATTTTTCTCTTCAGTTATTAAAAAGACCTCTATAGCTGCTAGCCCCAATGAAAACTCTTCCCTTTTTCTCTTATAGCATGTAGTGGTAGAAGTGGTAGAATGCATAAATAAACTTTCTTAGATATTGAGTTTCTCCCATGAAACTTCTTACCTCTGTCACACTAGTAGGAGTAGACCACTTATTGATGGCTTGAATCTTGGCTAGATGAACCTTTTGCACTCTTCCACCAATCACATGTCCAAGGTAAATCAAGGACTCTTTTCCAAACTCACTCTTCATGAGATTAGCAATCCACTGCTCCTTAAATGTGTCTAATTCCTATTTCAAATGTGATATGTGCTCTTTCCAAGTAGCATTGAAGATTAATAGGTTATCTAGATATACCATTACAAAGAATTTATAGATGGATGTAGCACATCATTGATCAAACACATAAAAGTCACAACTTCATTACATAATTCAAAAGGCATAAGTAGCCATTAATACAAAGCCTACCTTCTCATAAATGTTGTCTTCCAAGTCCTTCTTCTTTCACTTTCACTTGGTGATAACCTAATTTGAGGTCCAGTGTTGTGAAGATCTTAGCTTGTTACATTTGATCCAAGGATTCATCAATTCTTGGCAAAGGATATATGTTCTTGATGGTCACCTTGTTCAAATTTTGGCAGTGAAGGCAACATTGAGTTTTTATGTGTTTTATGAGTTTTCTGGTTGTGGTATTTTGTCAAACAATTTACTGATTTTAGTCTCTTGAATGATGCTAGGGTTTATAATGATGGTTTTAATGTTTGTTTGCAGCAAGTAAATATAGTAATGCATCCAACAACATGTACACAACAAGATACAATAGAAGAAACTCAAATAAATAACACAAATAACTCATATCTGATATTATTCATAATAGTAGAAGACTCTGATACAATAGAGCTACAGATATGGGACAATATAGCTGAGATCTAGTAGAAAAATGACAATAACCCTCAAGAAAGTCCAAGAGGAGAAGATACAATCCTACAAAATCCAAATAGTTGCAAGAGATGAGTGACAGGATGGGATCCTTGCCCTCTGTAGTGGAAATCCATCAAACCCGCTGAGTTGCGCACTACCCTGGTGGCTGTAGCTACCCAATATTTTGGACCTCCTCTTCCTTTTCTCCAAATCACCCCAAACTCTCTTGGAATGTATATTGTGCCACTAGAAACCCATAGGATTAGTTTCTTGCTGATCGGAGGTGTTTAGATCCCTCAAATGAACAAAATCTCTTTCTGCAATTCACCCTTCACTAGGAGAAATCGTGCCACACTCATAACAAATCAATACTCAGCCAAAAAATACCCAAAGTAGGACAAGAAGGGAACTATGGCCTCTACCAAGATATCTCAATAGCACAACCCTCTAAATCTCCTTCTCCTTGGCCAAATCAAACAAAACCATCTCCTCAAGTGTGCCCTCCTGCTGGAAACCCCCAATGATGCACACCACTTCTCTCTGAACCTATAGAATCCACCTGTGACTAAGATAGAACTGATGTAGAGTGGTGAGGGAGGAATATTTCACCTTTGTGACTAAACTTGGACTAGGTTGGGTGGGATCTTTCACCACCGAGCTGATCTCTAGGGTTTGTCCAGTCAAAACCCCCAAGTGCATGGGCTCTCTAGCAAGAATCCAGACATCAAAATGATAAACAACATAATGAGAGAATAGAGGCCCCTATCTCTCTTTTATCCTCCCTGTTCACCTTTTCTCTCCAAGTGTTTTTTACTTTATTTTATTATTCCTTAATTAAATCACTTTATTAATTAATCATTTTACCTCTAAAAAGTGATTTATCCATCCTTATGGATTCTCCAGCCACTGGAAGTCACTTCTCATCATCTCATCTTGTAGTGCTATTCCTCCCGATTCCATTGAGATACTACAATAAGAGGTTCCTCCAAGTATTATGCCCAATATTACCTTCTTAGTGAATTTAATTAAAATATAACCCATAATAACTCAAAATTACGGAAATCGTTGGAATGCAAAGGAACCAAAGCCAAGTTGTGTGAAATGGATCATGATGATGAAATATGATGAATGATGCAAGTTGGGCCTGTTATTGCACATTTTGTAGGTATGGTAAAAGATGGATGGAAGAAAGGCAAAATGGCACAACTAAGACTATCCCACCACTGTCACCTCAACGGGATAACTCTTTATGTTTAGGGAGGTAAGGCCCAAGGGAGGCGTCCCCGATGATTTGGGGTTTTGAGAAGGAAAAGGTTTAAAGATAAGGATAAGTTCCCCCTCCTCACAAGTCACCACCAATCAAAAATCTTGGCTAATCAGCCAATAAGAGTAAAGATAACCAGAAATAGTAACCAAAAGTGTACCTTCCCAAGACAAAGCAACAAGGAAACTATACATGTGCAAGGTCACTTGCTTGGTTAGTACTTCATATAATCAAGGACTTGGATATAAAGCAATTGATAAGCAATATTGATGAAGCAATTCAATGATGTACAATAGCAATGATTATAATATATATCACTTCACAATAAATGCTAATGAGCAATGGCAATCAATGTAACAATATCAATACTAGAAGCAACACTTTAGCCAATCTTTCAATTGCTTTAAAGACACAACAAATGCTACATGGATATGTTTATAGCACAAAATGGATGATGACAGCAATAGGGTTATTAAATGTTAGTCTAAGCTAGGGTTAGAAGGATTAGTAGTTGTTCAAAGTATTAGAAGTTGTGTATGATCAAGGTACTCAACACAAGAAGTCTTAGATCAGTGGGTTACTAGGGAAAATGGAGTCAAAATAGCTGCAAATGTTGAAGGACCAAAATGATAATGATATGGCCAAAGAAAACAGGGTTAAATGTTGAGGTGTTGCTAAAGCAAGGCCTCAACAATGAAACCCTAGGGGAGAAAAGCTCACTAAGGTGTAGAAACCCTAGGCATTTTATTTCTCCTCCTTCTTTAGCTCATTAACAAGATAAAAATGGCTAGCTTGAATGATAAATGCTATGGCCAAGGACAAGAGAGTTTAATGATGAAGTGTTGCTAAGGCAAGGCTTCATCAATCAAACCCTAGGGAAAACGGCTCACTAATGTGTAGAAACCCTAGGCCTTAGTGTGTTTTCTCCTTCCTTGGCTCAAAGACAAGATAAAAACGACTAGTCTAGAAGAATAGAAGAAGAGTGTTGCTATGGCAAGGCTCTATCTAACTTCAGAAAATCAAAATGGCTCTTGGCTTATCTTAGTAGGGACATGAAACAAGGACACCAACATGTGCTTGTCCCCTAGGGTTTAATCCAACAAATTATAACAACAAAATGCAGGTAAACAATAACATAACCATTCAATAAAGAAGCATTTTGCAGAAATTCACTTACATCCACCAAACATTCATGTAGCCAAACCCTAGTTGTAAACCTTCCACCAAGAAATTTCCAAAATAGCCAAGAAATAGACTCCTTCAACAAATGTGCATCCATTTTCAACCAAAAACCCTAGAAGAGGGCACAAATTTCAAACCTCACCAAGTGGTGAGTGAAAGATGATGATCAAAATGAGAGTTTTAGCTCTCTACTTATACAATACAAATTACCTTAATTAAATTTTAGGTCATCAAAAGGTCGATAAGGCCAAAATACCAAATAATACTATTTTACATTAAATTTCATAAATTAAACCCTAATCAAGCAAAAGAAAGACGTCATGCCCTTTCTAGGATGACATTATCCCTTCTTAGGGCATCATTGGCCTCCTGGAGAAAAATGCTAGCCCTCCTTGGGCTTCTCCAAGCTGCCACATGTGCCATAACTACCATGACTGTCTGCCAAAATCATCCACAATGCTAGATGACATCATGGGCATCCTGGGTGACATCATGGGCCTTCCAAGGCCAATGTTTCAGTGGAGAGGGCATAAGCCCCCTAGGTGAGGCTCTGTCAGGGTGCCTCTATGGAACGTCCTCGCCTTCTCCAATGAAAACCCCTATGTCCTGTCTTTTCCCCCTTCTGGGGTCTCAACATCCATCTGGTGGGCTCTTCAGCCCCACGGAGGTCCGAACTGATCATCTCCCCATGTGTACCTGTCCAATATGGTACCTGTCCGTCGGGTATGATCCTACACATCAACAAATACGTCCTCCACGGGCTCATAAGTCACAGGGATCATAGAAATCTCAATCACATCCAATCATCAATTTTATTAAACATGTGAATAAAACCCCTTTTTACCCAATCAAGTGCTCAAAGACAGTACACAAATCTGCAAGGCAAGTTTGGAGGAAGTGACAGGGCGTCCTATTGGGCTAGTGTCCACTGGAAAAAGGGATCTTTCTAGAAGATATCAAATCCAAGTCATGTAAATGGGTGAGGTGGATAAGGGATGTCCTGACAAGGGGTGCAACGATAGCAGGGAAATGCAAGGCTTACCTGTGGGTGCCTTTGTAGAAGGCGAGTTGCACCTGTCCTAGATGAAAATGTTTCCATTCCCATTCATGCATTTTATTATTTATTCTTTATTGCTTTTCATTTCAAGAATATAATCAGAGACACAACCCTAGCGTGGTGAATAGTGGTGGCAATTTTACCCACAAGAATTTTCACGGAAATGAGAAGGCTAGCTCGTGATGAGACCACCTTTCCCTTGGCTATTCCATGAAGAGCCACTACCTTGGAGTGGTAAAAAGTTGCTAGTAGTGTCACACCACTAGATGCCCATGGACCTAATAGGCTGGCTCATGATGAGACCCCCTATCCTCTGACTAGGTATTGTTTTATGATTTTATGGGTCCCTCTTGTTTCTTGTTGAGAAGCTTTTTATTTCTTTCTCGGGGATCACTGGGCGAAGCATCTCGAGGTTTTTTTTTTAGGATTATATCTTTTTCTAGCTGCTTTTACCTTCTGGGCCTTTATCCCCTTCTTCCCATAAGGCAAGGTGCAACCCTTGAATGATTGGCCAACCCAATGCCCAAACCAATGTAATGGGATGGATGAGCAGGAAGCAAGATGGAAAGTGGTAAGTATGACGAGAGCGGATGATGTCTTTTTAGAAATCTACCCAGTGGAAAATCAAAACCTATGGGCACAAGCTTATTAGGGCATCCTATCATTACCCCCATACATGATCAAGTGGATAAGTATAATATCCAAACACCTGTTAGAAACAAAAAGAATTAAATGCACATATTCAAAGGTTTTGAGGATTAGAGTGACACATACCATGATACCCAGACTCATTACCTCATGGAGCAAGAACCATCTCTGATATAGAACCAAGMCGAGGTGATGGATGTTGCTGCTACTAATAAAGTGGAGGCACTGAAAGGAATAAAATATGGTCCCTCTAGGTCCATTTTTAAGTCGATCTGGCTCTTGGTACTCCATGTCTARGACTTGTGGGCCTCGAGACATAATCTCCTTAGTTATCCATAAAAGTAGGGGATAATAGGGCCCAATAAAACCCCTCAATATCACCAGAACTCGCTTTCACCCATATCTGGCTACTCTAGTGGGCATAACACTCTGTARTGTGATAATGTCCAAAAGTGGGGACATTACAGTCCTCCCTGCTAGAATATTGCTTGTCCTCAAGCAATAACTGAATCAATCTACATATGATACCAGGGTCCCATAACCACCTGCGTGACAYAGGGTAGACTCCCCTAAATATGTGGCCACTCCAAGAGCTCACCACACATGACACCCATATGATCCTATTGAGTAGAATGATCAATGGCCATAGAACTTYAGTCAACTCCCCAAGCAACCACTCTACTCGAAACTCAACTCCATCAAAGACTAAACTACCAAGCACTCCAATCCCTGGATCCCATATCAAGATGTGAACTACAATGCCCTATGAAGTATAGTCCTATAACATATCAACACCATGATTCTCATGCAAATAACATGCGACCTCAACCCAAAATGAGTCTATCCTCCAAGACCATACCAAACCCAACACTGCCTCCTCCAACTGAACCTGTTGTTTCCATAGTAAGGTACTACAAGACCTCAATGAATCACCATCAAGTGACGTGCTCCCCTCAATACTAAAGCTCAATGGAAAATCAAAGTGACTTTCCCCTACAAAGATCCACTCACCTCCATCTATCAATGAAATGCCCAACCCTATAATCCCAGGGTCCCATGCTAGTCTTGTACAGGGACTGTCACGCTGACGCTGCACTACTCTGAAGATGACTATATGCTCAAAATATACATACTAGATACCCCACTCCTAGATCCTCATGCTGAAATACTTGTGATAATTGGGACTGCTATCAAGAAGATGAACCTATAAAGGTATCTCTGTGGAACCAACATCTTCCCAACCATCTCCATACTCGATCATGAATATCAATAGGGAGAACCTGTCTCGCCTAATAGAACAAATCCAAACAATCCCTCTCAAAACAATCCAAGAGTGAAGTATGTTGCACTCCGGCACAACCCTGACCATCATAAGATGAAATAAACTACTGACCAAATGGACTCTCGGATCCCAAGGAAAATTTGTAAGTTCATCACTTCCAATCCCCACTAACTACTGATATTCTATATTGATAATTGTTGAAATCCCTCCATCCTCATCCCAATGAGAATCTGAATCTGTATCAACCTATGAGATATTATCTATCCCATGGCCTAATATACTCTCCATCACGCCCAAGACCTCAACTATCTGTGTCTGATGATCCTCCCCTATCCTGTTGTATGTAATAAAGTCACTCCTCTCAAGAGGTCTCTGCCTATCAACTCTCCATGTCCCCTGGCACTTTCTATCTCCCCCTATACTGTCGTCAATCATGAAAATATCAGGAAATGATAACATAAATAAATGCAATCATCTGTAGGCCTAGGAAGTATCATATGACTTGTTCAATCCAAAGGACTTGACCAAAATCTCATCCACTGGTACCCATGGTGAATAATCACCTGTACTCATCACTAAACTCTAACCATCGGGTACAACAGTCGGTATATCTAGAACCTACTGGTCAATCACTCTCCCTCCATCATCACTCATATAGTTGTTACTACTATGAAGGTGATCTCCCATAACTATGTACTACTAAAATGGAGAGGAATATCCATGCTCCACTAAGTATGTCTCCTCCCTGCAATTTAATGTGTCCCTTTGAATCCCATTGTACACCTCTACAGGCCCCTATGAACTAACTCTCATCATCATATGCCCCTATATACTCATGCAAGCCTCTGTATCCTCCTGCATCATCATGTATCCAAAGTGTACTGTTGGGTCAACCTCTATATGGATTTCGTCCACTCCTGAAACACCAATGGAATTTTCCTCATAACTACCCCTGTATCTGGAATCCCTAGGTGTATATGTAAGACCAACTGTCTCAGAACAACTCATGAATGGTGGTCCCTGTGACACATAGATATCCCGCGTCTCCGGATCATATCTCTCCATACTCATCATTGATCCTAGGTACTCCTCATGCTCCTCCATCAACTAGTTCTCCACTGCTAAACCACAAACATCCTCTAGCAATATGGATGAAGGATATATATGACTCTCTACTAAGATAGATGTAGTGGATCCCTATCTAATCTCCTCAAGGAGATCCTATGATCTAGACTTTGAATCCCGAAGGGTTGTTTGTGTGCCTTCCAAGAATCTCTGAGTGCTCACCAACTCATGAGTGAGTCAGTCCACCTCCAACTCCTGCTCCCTCAGGGCCCTGTGATTTATCTCGCCAACCTCCAATAGGTAGTCTCTATCCGTCAACAACTGCTGGTAGTCAGCCCTCATCACAACCATTCTCTCCCTGAGAGTATGAAAGTCATATGTGGCAAGTCCCCCGTCTGAACTACCATGTGCCATTGATGCCTGTAGAATATAATGGATGTGCTTGTTTAACCATAGACAATATCTCTATTGTCACCCAACCATAGGCCGAAGCCACCCCTAATCACCTTAACCTTGATAGAGAATCATTCCGGATGCAAACCCTAGGCTAGATAGTTGAACACGATAATGCACCTCTCTCCAAGGATAGCGCACCAAATGGGAGTAATAAGATTTGATCAGAGATTCCAAACTATAACCAAGAGAGATTCCAAGGAAAAACTGAAATCTACGAGTTGTAGCAGCTGCAACAACAACTCTCCTCTAAACTTGCGCACAAGTGTTTCTTCTGTAGTTCCGAGAATGCCTGCCAGAATTAAGATTGGCCTCCTGTATTTATACTAAAAATGGAAAACTTCCTAGGCCGACTTCTCATTCTGGGTGCCTATTTACTTAGTATATAATATTTCCTTTAGCCAACTTCTTCTCTTGGAGGCTAATAACCTAATACAA
>SNQJ01S0105011.1:117468-132208 GCA_010110895.2 Picea sitchensis
AAACCCCTAATACATCAGTCAATAGCTCCAAGATATTACAAAAACCTACAATACAAGATTGGAGAAAAGGCCAAGGCGTCCTATTGAGTTAGTGTCAACAAGAAAAGGAAAGTTTCTAGGAATATCTCATCCAAGCCATGTAAGTGAGGTGATGTGGTTAGGGGATGTCCAAACATGAGGTGCAGTGAGGGCCAAGGATGCATAAGTGTTACCTGTGGGTGCCTTTGTAGAAGGCGAGTTGTACCTGTCATGGATGCATTTTTTCCAAGCCCATTATTGCCTTTATTCTTTTTATTCTTCTTTTATTTGCTCTTTTTGTTCAATAACTAACCAAGGGACACTGGCTTGGCATGGTGACTAGAGATGACAGTGTTACTCACAAGTACTTTTACAGAGATGAGAAGGCTAGCTCATGATGAGACTCCCTTTCCCTTGGCCATGCAACCAAAGTTCACTTCCCTAGCATGGTAACCAGATGGTGGCAATGTCATACTGTTAGGTACCCATGGACCTAATAGGTTGTCTTGTGATGAGACCCCCTATCCTTTGAGTAGGCCTTCTTTTGTTATTTTTTGGGTCCCTCTTGTTTCTTGCTGAGAGTCTTTTTACTTCCTTCTCAGGGATCCTTGGGCAAAGAATCTCGAGGTTTTATTTCTAGGCTTTTGTCTTTTACCAACTTCTTTTACCTTCTGGGCCTTTAGCCCCTTCTTCCCACGAGGCAAAATGCAATCTTGTAAATAGGTCAACCCAATGCCTGGACAAGGGTAGTGGGATAATGAGTGGGAGATAAGATGAAACAATGGTTTTATGATGGGAGCGAACGATGGCTTTTCAAAAATTCTCGTAGTGGAAAACCAAAACCTATGGGCACAGGTTTGTTAGGGCACCCTGTCAATTTCCCCAAGCATGGTCAAGTGTGCTAATGAAAGATCCAATTAGTTTTTAGAGATAAAAGGAATCAGATCCATATATTTAAAGGTTTCAATGATCAAAAGTGACACATACCATGATACCTGGACCAATTACCTCATGGAGAAAGAACCTCTTCTGATACAGGATCAAGTCGATGGTGATGGATTTTCTTGCTGCTGACAAGACAAGGATGATGAATGAAGAAAAGGTGGGCCTGCCAGGGCCATGATCAGGTCAATCCTTCTCTCGGTACTCCATGTCTACGACGTGTGGGCCTCGAGACATTATCTCCTAGTTATCCCTAAAAAATGTGGATAACATCTGGCTCCAACTAGGGGACATGTGCTCACTGTAGATCGCATGAGAACCTTAACATCTCCAGCATAACCTGCATAAATGCTCAATCTCGATAGAAGTATCAGTAACAAAATTGGGGTGGTAATGCCACCCCAACATACATATATATGTATATATACTAAAGTAAAACAATCAATATGTGAATGTAAAGAAAAGTACCTACCTTTACTTATCTGTTGGCTGGATGTTCGATGTAATCAAATGACCAGTGCAACCAATCCAGCAAGTCCCACGGTACCTGCCTTTGTGCTTCATCATAAAACAAAATAGTGATAAGTCAAGCACAAAAATAGCATGGGTTAGAAAATGTATCAGATCATTGGGAATCACAAAGTCTAACTCATGGAAGTGGGTGGGAGGGATAAAGTTATGCCAAGTCAATCTTAGAGGAAATTACTCAATCCACTTCACGAAGGGGTCATGAAAAGTCCAAGTTTCAGAACACTGACTCAAAGGGTCGGCAAACTGGCTACCTAGGGCATTCTCATACTCTGAGGTCTATGAAGGGATTGATAAAGATGTATCAGATGACTGGAAAATTCTCAAGGGAAGATTGAAAATCTGAGATGATAGACTAAAATTTGTAGTTTTCAACCAACCCTTGGATTCTCGGGTTTGCTTAAGAGGAAACTCAATGAAAAAGACACAATTCCCAACTACACCTTTAATGAAATAGCAGGGTAAAGTAATAACAACTAGCTGGAGAAAAGGGTCACAAGAATCCTTCTTTAGGCAAACAATGTTCTTACTCCCATAAAAAAATGAGCATTGTGGTGGTTGATAATATTCTACATAGAATGAATCCAAGTGCTCGGAGGAATACTCTTCAAAACACTCAAGGTAAGACTGAAAATCATCAGGAAAACATGGTACTAGGTCAACCTTGGGTGTTTTGGGAGCATAGGTAAATAAATCATCTCCCTGTTGCCACTAGTCAAAATCGAAGATAATCTGTCGTGATAACTGTAAAGGCAACAGTTGGGAATGATTCTCAATATCATAAATGGGGTTCATACCAAAACCGATTATATCCCATTTACGTCTTCCAATATGTATGAACTCATCAATATCAACTAAGTCCATATCAATATCATAGCATGGAGGATTGAAAACACTCATATGCTTATCCATCTCCTCCTCTAAACCATGAGGTAGAAAATTATCAAAATTTTGGGGAGGAGGATAACTTACTATTTCTTCTTGTGAAAGAGTTTCGAGGACTTTGGTGTTTCCATCATGCATTATTGTTTCATCCTTGTGGATTTCCCCTTTGTCTTCAAGAGTACAACAAGGAATATTTACTTTGTTCGGGGATTCCATTTCTCCTTCACTCTCTGAATCAAGGAACAAAGTATCATCGAAATTCTGAAAAGGGAAGAAACTAACCTCATTGTTTTGTTGTTGTGCAGGTGAAAAAATATTGTGGATTGCTTCATCAGGAGGAGGAGAACATGTTGATTTTTTATTGTCTTGTTCAGGTTTTAGCTCCTCTGCTACGTTTTCAATGATCCCTTCCTCTTGGAAAACCTCATCAAGAGCTTTCCTCTTAGTATTTTGTGTTAATATTATGGTATCTGCGGGAGGTATTTACCCCCACGTGTGAACTTGAAAAGAATAGAAGACTCTGGGAAGCAAGAGAAACCCTAATGAGTTGGCTAATAACCCTAGAAGCCTTGTTGGCTCAAGAAGATAATTTATATTAGGCTATTATCCTCCAAGAGAAGAAGTCAGACAAAAATAATAATAATATACTGAATAGACACATACCCAGAAGGAGAAGTCAGCCCCAGTAAAACTGACAGGATTACTATAAATACAGAGAGCCAGTTGTCATTTGTAGCATCTCAGAATTGCAGTTTCCCAGTTGGTGCACACTGCAGTTGCAGTCTAGTGCACAGGTTTGAAGGAGGGTTACAGGTGCAGCTACAGCAGCAGCTAGTTCTCAGTATTGGCTTGAATATCTCTTGGCTAGGGTTTGGACTATCTGATCATCTTTTTGTGATGCGTTATCCTTGGGGATTGATGCGCTACTCTTTGTTTGGCTATCTAGCCTAGGGTTTTCTTTCGAAGGAATTCTCAGTCAAGGTTAAGGTTCTCAGAGGGAGACTTCGGCCTATGGTTGGGTGATGAAGGTATCATCAATGGTAAAATGAGCATACCATATTCTATATTCTAACAGGTTATGGGCCCACACCCCTTCAGTTAGCCTAAAACACTGGAAGGAAACATAGCCACTAGACATTGAGCTCGTTGAGGAACTGTCGCTAGGGTTACTAGCAGGAGCAGTTTCCAGAAGCACTACAGCTAGGGTTACTAGCAGAAGTAGTTACAGAAACCCTAAACCTCTTGTTGAGGCACCTTAAGTGACAAGATTGACCTAATCTCTGGATAGATCAGTGCACCCTAGCCCAACACATCTCTTGGTACACTCAGAAGGCCAAGATGTGAAGTTTGGATTTCTGGTCAAATCTAGGGTTTGACCAAGTCAAGCAAGCCATGACAAACTCTATGAAGTCTAAGAACAAGCTAGATGGAGCCTCTAACTTCATAGCATGGAAGACAAGGATTGAACTCATCCTTGCTAAGAATAAAGTGATGGATATTGTGAAATGAAATATCGTGAATCCAGAGTTTAAAGAGGGAGAAGAGAAGGAATCGTTGAACGTTGCAACTATGGAGAAGTTCAAAGATGTTGAAATCAATGCCATGAGTATCATAGTGGATTCCATAAAATACCACTTGGTACCCTACATCTCCCATATTGACTCATCGAAGAATAACCACTTGGTACCCTACATTCCCATATTGACTCATCAAGAATATGTATGATGCCCTAACAAATCTCTTCTCAAACATTGACAAGTTATGAGTCCTAAGAATGAGCTCCGACATGAAGACGAATGATGACGACAACATAACATCATACTTTGTAAGGATATCCCAGCCAATAGATCAACAATAAGCTATTGAAGAGATCACTTCCTAAAAGGAATTGGTGAACATAGTACTCAATGGTCTTCCCAAGACATGGGATGTATTTTCCTTAAGAATGAACATTGGAACACAAGGAAGGAGTACTCGACATTTGAAGAACTTTGGACTTGCTGTGCTCAAGAAGAATCAAGGATCAATGCAAAAGAGAGACCCCAAAAGAAGTACGATGACCAAGCCTTCACAGCAAGATTCAAGAACTTCAGAAACAAAAGGAAGTTTGGTTCAAGGAGGAATCCAAATCAAGAGAAAGACATTTCAAAAATACAATGCGTCAACTGTCAGAAGTACGGTCACTACAGGAATCAGTGTCTCGAGCTAAATAAAAGGAAGAAGAAACACGAAGCATCGATTGTTGAAGAAAAGGAACCTACTAAGAAGACTAAGAAGGATGGAAGAGACTTCTTCTACTAAAAGGTAACAACACTCTTCTTATTTCTTGTACATATCTTTCTTACATCATCTCTGTACATATCTTGTATATCTATCTCTTGGAAGATAATGTGTTCCAAGAAGGACTATACCTATGAAAGAACAAACAAAGATGAAAAGAGTTAACATTAGATATTACACATGAAAAGAATGAAATATATCATGTGAAAGCTATTACAAGATAAGCCGAAATTAGAATCAATATTGAAGAGACTTAGAAGTCAGACATCAAGAGAAATTGGAGAAATACTTGTGACGACAACTAAAATGGAAGCGTGGACTCTGTTAGACAAAGAGAGCCAATTATATATTGCAGGAGACAATAAGGATGCAAATGAAAGTATGGACTCTATCAGACGGAAGGAGACGATTATATGCACTCTTACATGAAGCAAGGATTAGGAGGGAGATAATCCTATGATCCATTGAAGATGATGAAATATATATATATCCATGGTAGTAGCCATGAAAAGACAATACGTGATCATCTCAACCGCAGAAGAAGACCTTTTCGAAGAGAAGCCTTAAAATATTCCTGGTTGTCCATCTAGATCCGTGAATCAATGATGAAGGTAAGAAGTGGAATCTCTAGGGCATGGAATCTATAAGAAACTCCATGGAACCAAGAGATAAAGAAAAACATGAAGAAGAACATGAAGATTCCAAGAAAGAAGAATCAGAACAACCAACCATTGTATCAAGAATCACAAGATTACTAGCCTAATATGAACTCACTAAAAGGCAATCAAGCAGATTGATTGTTCCAGTACACCAAACTTATCTCTATATAAGTCATTATATCATCCGCAACATCCATGATTCAAAATTCTACATCAGACGAATGCAAAGAATGTTCTCTAGAAAAATTGACTAAAGAGCGTATGAAGAGCAATCTCAAGACTTTGAGGCATACCAGGAAGAGACTTCTGTATGCATAAGACAACATGATGGAGAACCTCCAGTGCATAGTAGAAGCATGGTGAATATTTCCTATAACATCAAGATGACTACTCAGAAGATCAGATCTCACGATGACAGAGGAAGTATCACATGAATATGTTCCAGTTCTCCAACTATGATATACTCTACTGTTCAAATTTACATGAAGCCTTCACAGTGTTCTAGACTACAGTACAAGCATTACATTATCCATGATAAAGTCCAGAAGGGAGAAAATGATTTCTCCAATACATATCTCCACAGATGAACATATAAGCATACATTTTGGTAAAGCCTCTATTCAAGATGAAAGAAATTGCATACTCAAGCTAGAGCTCGTGGAAACAACTCTCTTATTTAGAAGGGAAGACTCTCCAAACTAGAAGAAGGTACGCAAACATTTATTTTTTTGATTGAAATAACTCTCCAGTTGGGAGGGAGCATTGAAAATATCATTTATCTTTGTAATTGAAAAATAGTCCAGATTGGACAAATGCTTTCCTGTTTGGAAAGTGGATTGAGATTTCTGACGGAAAGTGACTTCCCATTGTAGTTAACATGGGAGGCAGACTGATTGATGATGTATCATAGACAACAACTTCCCATTATGGAGAGTGGTCTAGGACAATCATTCTTCTTGGCAGTCACTCTAAGTAGTGGTCAGGTAGAATGGTCCGCCTCGCTGGGCAGTCATTCTTTCGAAGTTCACAGTTGTGAGAAGTTTCAAAGAATGGTCTATTTTGGAGGTTGATGCAAGATAGACATTCCTCGAGGGTAGACTCATTCTCTCCAAGTTACACTTTTTTTAGTGTTAGAGGAATGGCATAGGGTGGGGAATGGTCCAGACAGTTATTCCTCAAGGGAAGAATCATTCTCTCCAGGTTACACTTTGTTTAGTGTCGGAGGAATGGTCCAGGGTGGGGAATAGTCCAGGCTCAGCAATCAGGGATAGTCATTCATTAGGGTAGACTCATTCCCTCCAGTTTACACTTTGTTTAGTGTCAAAGGAATGGCCCAAGGTAAGGAATGGTCCAAACATTTCTTAGGGAAGACTCATTCTCTCCAGGTTACACTTTGTTTGGTGTCGGAGGAATGGCCCAGGGTGAGAAATGGTCCAGGATCAGAAATCAGAAATAATATTTCTTCCTTGTTTGTGAAGAATAGGGAAGATAGCCCATTGATGATGAGGGGAAATATTCTTTCAGATCTCATAGACGTGATTGAAAGATCTGCCCAAAGGATTCAGTTTATCTTTAACAATATTTTCTATGCAAGATGGCATCAGATGATTTTTATGGACAGTAGAGATACACTACTGTGGTGGATATGTTCCATTGTTCGTGAGGCAGATATTCTTTCAGAGCTCATAGATGTGAGTGAAAGAGTAGTCCAGATAATTCAATATATATCATAACATTGTTTCTATGCAGATGAAGACTACTATGGTGGCAACCATTCTTTCAGATCTCACAGACGTGAGTGAAAGATTGGCCCAGATGATTCAGTTTTTATCATAACATTGTTTCTATGCAGGATGCTCTCAAATGTTTGTTATGAAGACTATATGACAGTAGATGAGGACTACTGTGGTGAATATGTTTCACCATTTTCAACCATACGTTGCTGATCAAGTACTTATGTGTTACTTGATGTGGTAGTGAACCACTGGATTGTAGTTATGTCCTACTATGAAAAGACACAGGTGTGTTCTATCCTTGTTCTAATTGCCTTGAAGACTATCAACAATTTATTGGAGATAATGATCATTCAGATGAATGATGAACAGAGATTTTCCAGATGGAAAATAGTTCATAGCTCTTACTCCTCTTTTATCACTCTATGGTGAGAGTGAATTATCCAACATCATATCTAACTACTCAGATGAAGTATGGTTTTGAGAGATGATGTAGCTGATGGTGATGGTGATGCTCATGATCTATTCATGAAATAGTCTATATGACTATATTGATGCTACCGGGTAAATGGTATGTTTTGTGCTCAAGTCCATTACCTATAAATACCTCTCTATCTAGGAGGGAGTGTTAATATTATGGTAGTTGCGGGAGGTATTTACCCCCACGTGTGAACTTGACGAGAATAGAAGACTCTGGGAAGAAAGAGAAACCCTAATGAGTTGGATAATAACACTAGAAGCCTTGTTGGCTCAAGAAGATAATTTATATTAGGCTATTAGCCTCCAAGAGAAGAAGTCGACCAGAAATAATAATAATATACTGAAAAAACATATACCTGGAAGGAGAAGTCGGCCCCAACAAAACTGGCAAGATTACTGTAAATACAGGGTGCCAGTTCTCATTTGCAACATCTCAGAATTGTAGTTTCCCAGTTGGTGCGTAGTTGCAGTCTGGTGCGCAGGTTTGGAGGAGGGTTGTAGGTGCAGGTGCAGCAACAACTAGTTCTCAGTATTGGCTTGAATATCTCTTGGCTAGGGTTTGGACTATCTGATCAGCTTTTTGTGATGCGCTATCCTTGGGGATTGATGCACTACTCTTTGTTTGGCTATCTAGCCTAGGGTTTTCTTCTGGAGGAATTCTCAGTCAAGGTTAAGGTGCTCGGAGGGAGGCTTCAGCCTATGGTTGGGTGACGAAGGTATCGTCAATGGTAAAATGAGCACACCATCTTCTATATTCTAACATTTTGTTGGTCAATAACTTGTTTCCCTTCTTCTTGAGAATCAACAGTAGAATTTTCAAGGGAAATCAACTTCTCCAAATTGAGATTACCTGAGGTATCTTCATAATCATTTATTTCGCTTCCTTGGGAAAAAACGTTTTTTATTCTGGACAAGAAGATGTTTTCCTCAATTTGTAAGGCAATGTCACCAGCTTCATGGAGTGTCTTTGGATTCTTTTTACTCAGGAGAAACCCCAAATGCACCAAGAGTGCATTGGTAAAGAGATACATGAGGTCCTTGTCCTCAGGGTAATGGCCCCTAGGAAGTTGGTACAACAAACCCTCAAATCTATTTCGAAAGTTCCAAATAGTCTCATTTTTAGCTTGTTTTGCATACTGGAGTCTTTTTAGCAATGTTTGGATCTCTTCCAATTTTATGCCCCATTCTTTGAGAAAGGCTTCTTCTAGCTAGTTCATGGAGGTGATGCTAGCATCGGGAAGATCATCATACCATTTTTTAGCATTCCCGTGAAGAGTGGTGGGAAAAGTTTTCATCACTACATCTTCGACATCATCATCGACAGGATGGAGTCCAAAATAGGAATAACAATCATTCATATGAAAGTCATATCTTTCCCCATCGCTACCAGTGAATCTAGGGAGCCATCTTCCTTCCATCAGGGGAATTTATCGTGGGTATCCCAGGATTTTTCTCATGTCTAAAGGCTTGTAATTCCTGGGATCCCATTGTGAATTCATTGTTGGCTTCGTCATCAGTGGAGTCGCCAGATAATTTTCTTGAAACTATCAAAAGATAAGGGAAAACACCCTAACTAGAGTCACCAGGTAAGATTGTTAGATAAAACTCTAGAGGCAAGGCTTACCGAAAAGATTTTTCATTTGAGGAGAATTGACTCAGTGTTCCCCGACAACGACACCAAAATGTTATCGCACAGTTTGTAGCTAGGAGTAAAGGTTATAAGGTAGAAGGCCAAACTGGCGTAACAAGAACCTATCCCACCCAATGTCACTAGGATGGGTAGGTTCTTTCTCTTTAGTGAGGCTAGGCCTAGGCGAGACGTCCCCGGTGACCTGGGGTTTTGAAAGGGCAAAGGATAAAAAGACAAGGAAAAATTCCCCTTTCATAGATCACCGCCAATCATATAGTCCCGGCTAAACAACCAATAATAAGGTATAGCCAAAGAAAAGAAAAGCACCTTCTTGAGACAACAGAACAAGGAAACTGATACGTGCAATATTAGTTAGTACTTCATATGAATCAGTGACTATCTGATATTTGATATAAGCAATTTTAAAAGTAAATGTTGACGAAGTCAATGTTTACAAAATAGCAATGATAAATGTATCACTTGTCAATAAATACAAGGATGATATGTCATCCAATATAATCAATCAATACTTAGTTTAATAAATTCCCTCAACTATCATTCAATTGCTCATAGACAAAACATTGATGCATCAATGATATAATAGCAAGGAGTGACGTCATCATTCAGAGTTAGTAGGTTAGGGTTTTGAGATTCAAAAGTTTTAAGAGTTTGTTTGATCAGCTTCACTTCAACGTTTGAGGACTCTCAGATCAGTGCCTTATGGTTTAATGGAGTCATAAGTGAAGGACGCAAAGGTTGAAGGAGATGATATTTCAAAGGACTAGAGGGAAAAGTTTCAAGGTGTTGCTAAAGCAAGGCCTCAAAGACAGAACCCTGTGGGAGAGAGGCTCACTCTGGTGTTACAAAAGCAAGGCCTCGTGCTCTCTCCTCCTTCCCGGAAAATGGCTAGCTCAGATGAAGCACAAAATCAAGACAAGAAGGCTTAATGAGGGAGAGTGTTGCTACAACAAGGCTCTTTCATCAAACCCTAAAGGAAAAGCGACCCTAAGTGTAGATAACCTAGGCCTAGGACATCTTCCTCCTCTTGGATTCTAAATGGTACAACTAGCACAGGGGAAAGAGAAACAAGGAGTGTAGCTACGGCTAGGCACTCTTTCTCTCTTTCAATGGCTAAAAGTTTCTCCATCAGGGGACATGAGACAAGGAACTACTTGTGTGAATGTCACCTAGGGTTTTGATTCAGCAAATTTGTAAGCCATATGCAAGAAATTTACACTAAAACCATTCAATTAGAAGTTTTGCAGAAGAAACACTTACAATTCATGAAGAAATAACTATGCAAACCCTAGTTGTAACACCTTCCTTCAAGAAAAACACCATAAATGCCAAAAAATCTCTTCCTTCAACAAGTGTGCATCAGTTAGTTCATCCAAAAACCCCAATAGGGCGCTAAAAATCAGACCTCACTATGAGTGAGTGAATTTGTGATGATAAAAATGAGAGTCAAAACCCTCAATATATAGTGTATCAATGACCTAATTTTACTTTTTAGGTCATAAAAAGGATGACAAGGCCATAATGTCAAAATCATACAATTTTTACATTAAATGCTAAGTAAAATCCCTAATCAAGAAAAAGATGAGACGTCAAGCCCCTCTGAGGGAGACGTTATTCCTTTCTAGGGCCAATGCAACATCTAGAATCAAAATGTTAGCCCTCCTTGGGCTCTTCCAAACTGCCACACGTTCCAACAACCCTGTCCATCTGTCATATGCTCATGATGACGTCATAAGCCTCTTGGTGACGTCTTGGGTCATCTTGAGAAAACGTTCCACTACAAGTGGGTCAATCCCCCTAGGTCTAGTTGTAATGATCCCAAGCCATTATTCCAGGATCATCACGATTTTGGGTGTCTTTAAAATATTTTCTGGTTGTGGTATTTCATCAAACACTTCACTGACCTACTTGTTTAGATGTGTTTACATGTGTGTATGTAGCTATAAAAAAGAAGATATAACCATGGAACATACCTCAACCATATGCAATATGATAGACAAGCCAAAACATCTCAAATATGATTTTATTCATAAAATAGAGGAACCTGCTACAATGAAGATGTCGATCTGGAATGCTCAACAAATGGCTTAGAAGATAGATAATAAAATTTTCTACAAAAAGCTCCCGATAATACAAAATAAGCCTCCAAAGGCTGGATAAGAGAGGAAGACCAATGCCAAGTATATCTGGGCCCTATGAAGTGACAAACCCCCACTGGAAGATGCCACGTCCTGCTAGAATGCTGAAGCTCCTCAACAATTTGGGCCTACTACCAAAGATGTCCAATCACCTCAAGAAAGATGCCAAACAATAGATCGGGTGATGGCAAGAACAACCCAGGTGCCCAAATCTCCAATATCCCTCTCAAACCCTATGGATTTGAACCTCCTCCAATGTATGGTGCACCCTCCTAGATGGTTGAAACCCTAATAATTCAAACTCTCTCCTAGAGACCTCCAATGGCTCCACAAATTGGCTAGAATGATTGATCGAGATGCTGTAATGAAAACCCAAGTGATCAAATCATTTAAATACCCGCTAGATCCTTAGATCTAGCTACCCTCCAAATAATGGTGCACCCTCCTCTTGGGAAATCGTCCCACTATCAATACAAATAAACCTGCCACTGAAATCCCTTCGRAAACYACCAAGAATGATGYTAGGATACCTGCAAGGAAAACCCAATACCTGGAATTCCCAAAATCACTTCTCCTCGGCTAGGATGAATCCTCCCTCAATGAATGGTGTGCCCCTCTTGCTGGAAACCCTAGCTGGTGTGCCCTCTCTTTCTCTGCCCTGCAACTGATGTAGAATCCTCCTGCAACTGAGTAGATCTGGAACTAGAATGGTGTGGGAGAGTATTGCATCTCCGTGACCAAGCTTGGGACAATCTAGGTGGAATATTTCACCATTGAATCATCCTCTAGGGTTGTTTAAGTCAAAACCCTCAAAACCCCCAATGTTGGGCTCACTAGCTAAAAGCCAGATATCAAAATAAGATCATACATGAATGATAGAGTAGAGGCCCTTGCCTTCCTTTTATACTTTTTGTCTCACCTTGTCCCTCCAAAGTGACTTTCATTTTATCAATATTTAATTAATTAATTAATTACTTTAATTAATTAATTAACCTTTTTACCTCTGAAAAGCTCCTTATCTCTCCTTGTGGCTTCCCTAGCCACTGAAAGTCACTTCTAGCCATCCCATCCTATAGTGTTTCTCCTCCTTATTCCAATGAGCTATTACACTGAGAGGTTCCTCCGAGTAATGTGCCCAAAATGACCTCTTCGGTGAATTTAATTGACTTATAGCTCAAAATACTCAAAATAGTGGAAATCATCGGAATGCAACAGAACCAAAGCCAAACTGTGCGGAATGGCTCATAATGATGAGATATGAAGAGAAATGCAAGCTGGACCACACAATTCCTCTCAATAATCCCTGTACTTGCTATAACACCCATCTGGCTACTCTGGTCATCATAAACCTCTGCACTATGATGATGTCACAAAGTGGGGACATTACAGTCCTCCCTGCTAGAAAATTGCTTGTCCTCAAGCAATAACCAAATACACTCAAATAAAATACCAGGATCCCATGTCCACCTGTGGGATACATAGTAGAACCCATCGAAAGATAAACAATAGTGCACTCCATCCCCTGGATCCCATATCAGGAAGTGAACTGCAATACTCTGCGAAGCATAGTCCTGAAAGATATCAACCCTGTGAACCTCTTGCACATGACACGTGGCCTCATCTTAGAATGATTCCATCCTCCAAATCTCTACCAAGATCCACATGGCCTCCATCAACTGCACATGTTGATGCCAGAATGAGGTACTACAAGACCTCCGTGAGACACCCTCAACCACTGTGCTCCTCTCAATACTAGAGATCAATGGAAAGTTAGAATAAATTTCCCCAGCAATGGTCCAATCTCCTCTGTCAGTCATTGACATGCTCAATCCTGCAATCCCTGGGTCCCATGCTAACCACTGTCGAAGATCACCCTCCTGGCCTTGCACTACTCTGACCATGACTGCCTATCCCCTGCATACATCCTGAATCCACCCCTCCTGGGTCTTCCAACTGAAATACCTATGACCATTGGACCTGTTGTCCAGAAACTATATCAATAAAGACATCTCTATAGACGAATTACCTATCCACCCATCTCCACATTTGATCATGATGATCAAGAGTGACAAGTTTCTTCTCTCCATCAGACAAATCCCTACAGGACCACTCCAGACTGACCCCTGGTGGAGTGTGTGGCTCTCAGGCGCAACCTGGGTCATCATGTAGTGAAACATCTAACTCACCCAATGAACTCCCAGATCCCATGGAAAACTTGGAAGTTTATCACTTCCAATCTCATCTAACTTCTCCTGTGTGAGATTGATCACTGTCAGAATCCCTCTGTGCCCATCTTCTATCCTCCTCATGCTGTTGTCAATGATAAATATGTCGGAAAAGGATAACAGACATATCTGCAGTTGACTGTAGGACTGGAAGGCGTCACATGCTTTGGTCAATCCCAAGGATTCAACCAGAAGCTCATCCATTGGTATCCATGATAGATGCTCTCCTGTGGTCATCATCGAATCCCAACCATCTAGTACAACCAGAAGTAACCCCTCTGACTGCTGGTCAACCAATATCCATCTTTCATATCCCATGCAACCACTGAAATGGTGAAGGTGATCTCCCACAATTATGTGCTGTTGCAGAGGATTGACCTCTACATACTCCCCTAAGTGTGTCTCCTCCCTGCAAGTCACTATACCCCTCTAAATTCCACCATACATCTTGGCATGACTCTGTGAACTATCCCTCATCACCATATGCTCTGGCATACTCATTTTATCTCCTGCAGACTCATGTTGCATTGTAGATCCAGGGTGTACTGCTGGATGAACCTCTACATGGAGGTCAACAGCTCTCGAAACACAAATTGAAGTGTCCTCCATCGACTGGTGCTCCTCTGCTATATCATCAACATCTCCTAGCAATGTGACTGAATGATATGTCTGAGTGTCTACTAAGACAGATGAAGTGTATCTCTGACAAATCTCCTCAAGAGACTCTTATGATCTAGACTCTGATTCTTGAAGGGTTGTCTATGTGCCTTTCAAGAATATTGAGTGCTCTCCAACTTCTGAGTGAGTCAGACCATCTCCAACTCCTACTCCCTCAGAGCCTCATGATACTTCTCACCAACCCTCAGTAGATAATCTCTATCTATCAACAACTGCTGGTAGCTAGTCCTCATCAGAGATACTCTCTCCCTGAGAGTATGAAAATCATCCATGTCAATCCCCTCATCTGAACTACCATGTGCCACTGACAAATACTGAATGCATAATAGATCCACAAAGCAAGATAGAAGAAACCACATTCTATTATTATCAAACCCTTCAGGTAGGGAAACACCATACAATGGATCCTATTATGGAAGGGATCCTCTCCTGTTCACTTACCTCTTCGAGGGGGCATCCTCCTATTGAGCTACCGCTCCAAATACAATAATTCTCTTCATGTCTCATTACATTGCTTGAACCCCTT
>SNQJ01S0105011.1:132218-149854 GCA_010110895.2 Picea sitchensis
TTTCATACCCTCGACCCTTATTTATACTAAATATGTCTCTTAAGAGAAGCATCTAGAGGAAGATCCTTCTAGAAGCGAAAGCTTCTATTAGGTCTTCTTACATCCACCTTATTCTATTTTATTGAAAGGTCTTATTAATATTGACCTTTATTACATTCGAATACATTGTTCTACCTATGTGCGGGTTGGGACCTTAACAGAGTCGGACCATCTCCAACTCCTGCTCCCTCAGAGCCTCATGATACTTCTCACCAACCCTCAGTAGATAATACCTGTCTGTCAACAACTGCTTGTAGCCAGTCCTCATCAAAGATACTCTCTCCCTGAGAGTATGAAAATCATCCATGGCAATCCCCTCATCTGAACTACCATGTGCCACTGATACTCTCTAGCAGTAATCTTCCATCACTGCATGCATGTCATCAATACTTCTAGTGGCTTCCATGATCATAGCTTCACTAACTCTCAATTGTGTTGCTAAGTGGTGTGAATCCTGATCATGGTCATGCTGAGGTGCCATCTCAGACCCCTCACTGCTAGTGTCAAATTTGGAGCACCCTCTACATAAGATGACGTGTTGAACTTTCCAGTGTGTACTGTGTTGTTGGGTACTCCTGTATGCCACTGCACCCCATCACTAGATGCTATATCCCTATGAATCACACTATACCCTTTATGAGCAGTCGTATCCTCCTGTGCACTCAACTTGCTACTATCCTCTATGCCTGGATACCATATAGTTGTGTCTAGACACATGATATGGTCATCCTGAATACTAAAGAGTGCATCCTCATCAATGCAATCCGATCTTGGAAGTAAGTGCTCCATCAACCTATCAGCCTCTGCAATCTGCTCAACCAATGGAGTCTCCAATAGTTGTGACTCCATCTCCTCTGGTTGACCTATATGTGTGAGGTCAACTGCCTGTACGTCCTATACCTCCTCCTGGACCTATGGGTCTACCTGTCCATGGTGTGCATCCCTCACACTAGGCTCATCCATCATACCTGACATGCCACTAATCTCCTCATGTGACGTCGCTATCATGGGTGTCTAAACAGGTGACAGATGTGTCACGAACCCCATAGGAAGCTCATCATCTCTAGGTGCTAACACGTGTGACTCCTCACTAGTGTCACCAGTCTCCTAAGATGTAAAGACATCAATGGTATGTGATATGTCTGCTGATACACTGGTGCTATCGTACTTTCCATCCAACTTCCTATCCACTACACAAGGGTCATCATCCTCCTCAAGCATGCAAGCGTCAATAGCCTCTGTGCAAGAGTCATCATAACTATCCTCTGAGGTAGAGTCACTATCACTAGCCTCTGTGCAAGAGTCACTATCATCATCCAACTACTCTGAATCAACATATATCACTCCATCCACACAGACCTCATCCTCCCTGTCATAGTGTGCCTCAATAGTGTGCTTTGAATCCTTACCCCTACACCTATGATCAGGTTCCCATGGCCCCTTGCAATAGTGGCAAGGTTGTGTGCTCCTAATGGGTGTGGGGTCTCTATGTTCTTCCCACCATCTAGCTTCTTCTTTTCTCTTTCTATCTACTATGATGATCCCATGTAAAATATCCTCTTCTCTCCAATGGGGATTTCTATAGGCTGCATACTATGGGAAGGTTATTATAGCCTTAGTTTCTTTGCTAAGGCCATGATAAATGATCTCCAAACATGATATCTCAAGGAACATCCTATCCATATATCCTTATGGCTATGTATGTATGTGCTAATTCCCACTGGCTGGTAGGAATCTAAGCTCTGATACCACTGTAATGATCCCAAGCCATTATGCCAGGATCATCATAGTTTTGGGTGTCTTTAAAATCTTTTCTAGTTGTGGTATTTCGTCAAACACTTCACTGACCTACTTGTTTAGATGTGTTTACATGTGTGTATGCAGCTATAAACAAGAAGATATAACCATGGAACATACCTCAACCATATGCAATGTGATAGACAAGCCAAAACATCTCAAATCTACTTTTATTCATAAAATAGAGGAACCTGCTACAATGAAGACGCCAATTTGGAATGCTCAATAGATGGCTAAGAAGATAGATAATAAAAGCTGCTACAAAAAGCTCCTGATAACACAAAAAAAGCCTCCAAAGGTTGGATAAGAGATGAAGACCAATTCCAAGTAGATCTGGGCCGTATGAAGTGCCAAACTCCCACTGGAAGATGCCACGTCCTGCTAGAATGTTGAAGCTCCTCAACAATTCGACCCTGCTACAAAAAATGTCTAATTACCTCAAGAAAGATGCCAAACAGTGGATCGGGTGATGGCAAGAACAACCCAGGTACCCAAATCTCCAAGATCCCTCTCAAACCCTATGGATCTGAACCTCCTCCATTGTATGGTGCACCCTCCTAGATGGTTGAAACCCTAATAATTCAACCTCTCTCCTAAAGACCTCCAATGGCTCCACAAATCGGCTAGAATGATTGATCGAGATGTTGCAATGAAAACCCAAGTGCTCAAGTCATCAAAATACTTGCTAGATCCTTAGATCTAGCTACCCTCCAAATAATGGTGTGCCCTCCTCTTGGGAAATCATCCCACTGTCAATACAAATAAACCTGCCACTGAAATGCCTCCAGAAACCACCAAGAATGATGCTAGGACACCTGCAAGGAAAAACCAATACCTGGAATTCCCGAAATCACTTCTCCTCAGCTAGGATGAATCCTCCCTCAATGAATGGTGCACCCCTCTTCCTGAAAACCCTAGCTGGTGCACCCTCTCTATCTCTGCCCTGCAACTGATGTAGAATCCTCCTGCAACTGAGTAGATCTAGAAATAGAATGGTGTGGGAGAGTATTTCATCTTCGAGACCAAGCTTGGGAGAATCTAGGTGGAATCTTTCACCACCGAATCATCCTCTAGTGTTTGTCAAGTCAAAACCCTCAAAACCCCCAATGTTGGGCTCACTAGCAAAAATCCAGATATCAAAATAAGATCATACATGAATGATTGAGTAGAGGCCCTTGCCTTCCTTTTATACTTTTTGTCTCACCTTGTCCCTCCAAAGTGATTGTCATTTTATTAATATTTAATTAATTAATTAAATCACATTAATTAATTAATTAACTTTTTTACCTCTGAAAAGCTCCTTATCTCTCCTTGTGGCTTCCCTGGCCACTAAAAGTCACTTCTAGCCATTTCATCCTATAGTGTTTCTCCTCCCAATTCCAATGAGCTATTACACTGAGAGGTTCCTCCAAGTAATGTGCCCAAAATTACCTCTTCAGTGAATTTAATTGACTTATAGCTCAAAATACTCAAAATCGTGGAAATCATCGGAATGCAATGGAACCAAATCCAACCTGTGCGTAATGGCTCATAATGATGAGATATGAAGAGAAATGCAAGATGGACCAGACAATGCCTCTCAATAATCCTTGTACTTTCTATTACATGCATCTGCCTACTCTGGTCATCATAAACCTCTACACTGTGATGATGTCCCAAAGTGGGGAGATTACACTAGCTCAACTAAAGTGCCCCTGATGGAACATCCTCTTCTTCTCCGGTGCAAAGGCCTTGATCCATATCCATCCCATCGCTTCCCCGTGATGGGGTATCAACATCCATCTAGTGGGATCTTTAGCCCAATGGAGGTCCGAACTGGTCATCTCCCCATGTGTACTAGTCCAAATGGTACCTGTCTATCGGGCATGGTCCTGCACATCAAAATCTATGCCCTCCATGGGCTCATTAGTCACAAGGATCATATAAATTTCAATCACATCTCATCATCAATATTATTAAACATATGCATAAAACCCCTAATACATTAGTCAATAGCTCCAAGATATTACAAAAACCTACAATACAAGATTGGAGAGAAGGCCAAGGTGTCCTATTGGGCTAGTGTCAACAAGAAAATGAAATTTTCCAGGAAGATCTCATCCAAGCCATGTAAGTGAGGTGATGTGGTTAGGGGATGTCCAAATAGGAGGTGTAGTGAGGGCCAAGGATGCATAAGTGTTACCTGTGGGTGTCTTTGTAGAAGGAAAGCTGTACCTATCATGGATGCATTTTTTCCAAGCCCATTCTTGCCTTTATTCTTTTTATTCTTCTTTTATTTTATTTTTTTGTTCAAGAACTAACCAGGGGACACTGCCTTGGCATNTACCTGTGGGTGTCTTTGTAGAAGGAAAGCTGTACCTATCATGGATGCATTTTTTCCAAGCCCATTCTTGCCTTTATTCTTTTTATTCTTCTTTTATTTTATTTTTTTGTTCAAGAACTAACCAGGGGACACTGCCTTGGCATTGTGACCAGAGCTGACAGTGTTACCCACACGTATGTTTACAGAGATGAGAAGGTTGGCTCATGATGAAACCCCCTTTTCCTTAGCCATGCAACCAAAGGTCACTGCCCTCGCATGGTAACTAGATGGTGGCAATCTCATACTGTTAGGCATCCATGGACCTAATAGGCTGGCTCATGATGAGACCCCCTATCCTCTGAGTAGGTCTTGTTTTGTTATTTTCTGGGTCCCTCTTGTTTCTTTTTGAGAGGATTTTTACTGCCTTCTCGAGGATCCCTGGGTGAAGCATCTCGAGGTTTTATTTCTAGGCTTTTGTCTTTTGCCAGCTGCTTTTACCTTCTGGACCTTTAGCCCCTTCTTCCCACGAGATAAGGTGCCATCCTGTAAATAGGTCAACCCAATGCCCAGACAAGGGGAGTGGGATAAATGAGCGGGAGATAAGATGAAACAATGGTGTTATGATGGGTGTGGACTATGGATTTTCAGAAATTCCCGCAGTGGAAAACCAAAACCTATGGGCACAGGCTTACTAGGGCACCCTGTCAATTTCACCAAGCATGGTCAAGTGGACTAATGTAAGATCTAAGCAGTTGTTAGAGATAAAAGGAATCATATGCATATATTTAAAGGATTGAATGATCAAAAGTGACACATACCATGATACTTGGACCAATTACCTGAGAAAGAACCTCTTCTGATACAGGATCAAGCCGATGGTGATGGATGTTGCTACTGCTGACAAGACAAGGATGATGAATGAATAAAAAGTGGTCCCTCCAGGCCCATGCTTAGGTCAATTGTTCTCTCAGTACTCCATGTCTAGGACCTATGGGCCTCAAGACATGATCTCCTAGTTATCCCTAAAAGTGGGGATAACACGACCTTAAATGACCAGATCTAGAGATAGTATGGTCCTGGAAGGCTATATCTGGAACTTGTATGACCCTAACTGACTGGAAATGCTCAATATTTCAACCTCCTAGTAAATGACCTCCAAATGATGCCAAAACACCCTCAAACTCTATATCAGGGGCTCTAGAGTAGGAATGAAGCAATTCAGAGTAAACCCCCCCAAGGTTTCCCTTAGATCTGTGAGTATCCTCATTGGGATATGCCCCCTCCTTCAAAAATTCTTTCTAAACAAAATAAAATAAGCCAAGGGAGGTACCCTTGGTAAAAATGTTGCAAAAGTGTGCCATGACCCTAGAGATGAACCTCTAATGGCATAAAACTACATATCTAGACTCATCCAAGTAGATCGAACCTTTTCTCTTCCAAGGATGCGCCCTACTGTTGGAAACCCTTCAGATCTGTGCACCAACTCCAAGTGTTATTTTCTGAATACATGTGACTGGATTAGAATGGTGAGGGAGAGATCTTTCATCTCCTTGGCCAAGCTTGAACCAGGAACAGAGGAATATTTCACCTCCTTTCTGGTTGCTAGGGTTTGTTTACTCAAAACCCTCAAAATGTAAGTTGTCTAGCTCAAGAGTGAAAAGTGAAAAAATGAATAATGAGAATAGCCTCCCAAGAGGTGCACCCTTCTCTTTCTTTTATACCTCCTTTTCTAATTTTCCATTGAGTTTCTTTTTCCACTTGCTAAGGTTTTAATTTAATTTTCCTTAGTCTTTTACCAAAGTCACTTTTATAATATAACCTTAAATCTCTTAAGTGACAAAAATGACATTTCCTTCCCCTTGCTTATCTTGGACTATAGTCTAGAGGGGTTAGCTAGACTACTACATCCCTAAGCTCTTGTGTCAATGAGAAGGGGACATTACACACCTCTAGTTTCTCTACACTAGGTTTTTTCTCACCTCCAACTTCTTCATTTGTAGTGGAGCTTGATTCTTGAAGCTTATTTTTCTTCTTTGTTGTTAGAATGTGTTTTAATGTTGTCTAGTGGCTTGATGTAATCTTGTACTTATAACATCATTTGCAGGGAACTTATACATGTAATATGGCCTCTCTAGACTTTTATAATATTTCACATGTGCACATGGAGATAAATTTGGGAATTGTTTGGTAATGATTACCTACACTCATAGGTCATTCTTATCCTCCACGTCTCCCTTATCTCTTGATGAGATTATCATCAACCTTTAAGGCTTGGTTGATCTCCACCCTTGATTGTGCCTTATGATCAATGGTCTAGGTTTCTCTTGGTTACTATAAATTGAGGCAATTGGTCTTGAACAATGTTTTTAAACTCAAACTCGGACTCATAATCGGTCAAGGGTCAACTCGTACTTAGACTGATCTAATTTTAATGAGTCGGTATACTAAAACATACTTAAAATATTTAAAGTTTAATGAAAAAATTATATTCTAAATATTCCAAACCATGATTCCAAAAACTTATTGAAACTTTGAAAGAAAGCATTATGAATAAATGAGCAATGACAAACATAAATGACCAGCAATGTTCGACCATCACTTATATTAGGATCCTCATCATTAGTATCACCCTTTGCCTTTTGTCCATCCTTTGGCTCTACCTCAATCCTCTAGGGACTTCAGTCAACACCACCCAATTTTCATGAAACTGCGTAATCTAAGCCTTATAAGTTATAATATGGTAGAAAAATAATAATATGCCTAATCAATTATTTTGGTTTGAGTGAAGGGTACATTTTTTAGAAGGCCATGATAGAGGATTTCAACAATCAATACCACCAACTTCGACGTACATAAAGGGCTTGGTGCTCTTGATTAAATGTCAATCCCATACTCTCATACGTGATAGAATCCAATGAAAATGTTGCAATCCTACCAATCTTGAAACCCTAAATATTGTTAAGTTTGTTGAATTTTGAATGGGATATGAAATTCTACATTCTCCATATGAAATCCGATAATGTTGTAACCACTCTCAAACATCCTGAAACTATTAATGGTAATGTTAAAAATTTAAGTAAAAGGATAAAAAGGTCAAACCCTTTTAAAGAAATACTGAATTTTGCATGTTGGTGGGGTCCAATACCTACTCAACCGAGTTGGTACAAACTCAATCAAGTAGGGCTAGTTTGGTACTTTTATCTCCGTTTTGTGGATAACTAAGGAGATTATGTCTCGAGACCCTCAGGTTGAAGATATGGAATGTCGAGAGACTACATGACTAGCAGTATCCTTTTGCACAGATGGAGACCCTTCTCACCACCACAGAGGTCGTAGATTTTTAGATGGCATCCACCCCACCAGCTGTCTTCCGGAAGGCAGTGGACCTTGCTCCATGAGGTACAAGTCAGTATTATGGTGAGCATCATTTCAATATTTGAGGAATTTAAGTATGTTGTATCTTAGACTGCTTTATATTTCATGATATATGCTTGGACATTATACCCTTTTCCCTGCTTCACCTTGGTGGTTGACATTGTGCCCTAGTAAGTGGTCTTCCATGGAGATGGGTTTTCTACTAGGAACTCCGTTAAAGATCCATCGTACCATTCTCGACCATACTTACCACTTTTCATCACTATTTCCTCCCATTTCCTTATCTCTTGGGATTTTAGGGTGTATTGACCCAAGAAGGGGTTGTCCCTCATTCTATGGGAAGAAGGGGATGAAGGCCAAAAGCGATTTTTGTTGGGTAAAAGATAAAAGCCTATGTATGAACCTTCCATATGCTTCGCCCAAGAATCATTCAGGAAAGATATGAAACGCTTATCTTTGAGAAAAGGGGGACCCACAAGAAATATGATTAAAAATGATTAAAAGGTTAGCTGGAAGATAAGAGATCTCATCACAAGCCGGCCTATCATGTCCATGGATATATAGTGGTATGACATTACCATCATCTGGTCACCAAGCTAGGGTAATGGTTTTAAGAACCTGAATAGATCTACAAATATAATTACCACAAATACTGAATACACAATAGATCCACAGAACAATATAGAAGAACAATATGCAAAATCTCTTTTATTACTATCAAACCCTTGAGGTAGGGAAACACCATACAATGGATCCTATTATGGAAGGGATCATCTCCTGTTCACTTTCCTCTTCGAGGGGGCATCCTCCTATTGAGTTACCGCTCCAAATACAATAATTTTTTTCATGTCTCATTATATTACTTGAACCCCTTTATATAGTGCTACCATCACCTAAGAACATTCTAGAGGAGGAATCTTCTAGAAGTAGAACCTTCTAAGAAGTCCTCTTACATTTATTATATCTAACTACCATAGTGGGCCTTATTTAATAATATAGTGGACTTAGTTCACCTTACATTGAATGGCCTCCACTATTATCACTATGGGCCCTCTGGGCCCCCCCACTACCTCTCTAGCTATCTTACATTCCATCCCCCTTATGAAAGCATTGTCTTCAATACTTAATGTACAACCATATACCAGGGTCCCATGGATAAGTGTAGACCATAGTGCTGAAGTAGACTAGAGAACTAGGGTCCCATTAAGAAATGGAAGCCACCATGTTGAAGTAGTCCAAACGCCATTATAAATCAGGGCCCCATGTCCAATTGTTCATGTGAACCCCACATGGAAGATATCGAAACCCAATAACCAACTGAAAATGATGCTTCCAATACTGACACCTATCATGTGGATCCAAATAAGAATATTCATCCACATAGTGGGAGATGATTAAAGATGAATCTAGAAGGAACAATACCATTGTAGAATATGCAGGCTGGATGCTAGTAACTAGCTCCTAATGTGGAACATTGATGTTCCCTATAGAAGGTGGAGTAGAGTCATCAAATAAAACATGGAAGTGGTTATCATCCTAGAAATGACAACTATCCATATACCAATCATCGCAATCGGTCTCAAAATCATACCAAGCATATATTTCTTGATTATATTCATCCCTGAGGTCCTCCATAAGAAATCTCTCCTACATTTAATACAATGAATCTTGAATACTATGAAAACTATCATTGAGACCGTCTGTGAGGCCATCTACAAAGCCATCCAATCTGTCATTCAATGTGTCAAACAATTGGGCTTTGAATGCTTCAGTAATCTGTAGAATTTCTTTGAGGGTTTGAGAAGAAATAAACATCTGAGCAGCCTATGAACATTTATGAACTTTTCAATCCTATCGCAGTCACGAAAAAATCCAAAAAATAGAACAATAAATTACTACAAAAAATCGTGGCGTTTTCTAGAAAAACCCTGAAAAATTGTTGAATTTAAAATGCTCATAACTTCACTTCTCGGACTTCGTTTCATCTAATTTTTTTTTTCAATTGGGTGAAATTGTGAGAGGAACTCATATATGTAATTTTTTTTGAGCAAATTCGGCCTCCAGATGCTACAGGAATAAAAAAAAATCGCTTCGCCGTCTGCAGAAAAAACTCTGAAAAATTGCAGATTTTCAAATTTCAATATCTTGACTTCCTGGACTCCGTTTCGAACGATTTGTTTTTTCAAATTGGGTGTTTTTATGAGAGGAAATCAGATATACAACATTTCTATGCAAATTATGCACATAAATATACTAAAAAATTCTGGAATTTCGAGGCCCTTTTTTTTCTTCTTCGAAAAAACAAATCTGCAAAAATAAAAAATATTTGCCCACAATGTCTGCCAAGGAAAGTGATCTGATACCACTTGTTAAGAACCTGAATAGGTATAAAAATATAATCACCACAAATATTGAATACACAATAGATCCACAGAACAATATAGAAGAACAATATGCAAAATCTCTTTTATTACTATCAAACCATTGAGGTAGGGCAACACAATACAATGGATCCTATTATAGAAGGGATCCTCTCCTATTCAATTGCCTCTTCGAGGAGGCATCCTCCTATTGAGATACTGCTCCAAATACAATACTTATTTTCATGTCCTATTACATTGCTTGAACCCATTTATATAGTGCTACCATCACCTAAGAACATTCTAGAGGAGGAATCTTCTAGAAATACAACATTTTAAAAGTCCTCTTACATTTATTATATTTAACTATCCATTTATTATATCTAACTACCATAATGGGTCTTATTTAATAATATAGTGGACCTAGTCCACCTTACATTGACTAGCCTCCACTATTATCTCTATGGGACCTCTGGGCCTCCCCCACTACATCTCTAGCTACCTTAAAAATGGTTTTCAGTTGCATGGTTGAGGGAAAGGGGGTCTCATCACGAGCTAGCCTTCTCGTTTCCACTAGATATTTGTGGGTGACACTGTCATTATTTGGACACCACACTAGGGCAGTGACCTTCAACTTGTCCTTAAATTTATGAAATAAAACAAAGAATGGAAAATAAATGGGCTTGGAAAAAGTGCATTGCAAAAGAAGGTACCACACACCCTCTACAAAGGTACCCATGAATGAGGCACTACAACCCCTTGTATTTCATGAACCCCATGCCCATTGAGTCTTGAACCTTAACCGCTTCATCCAATTCACATGGCTTAGAGAGGGATCTCTTGGAAACACTCCTTGACCTAGGGAAAGATCTACCCAATAGGACACCTCATCAACCCTCCCATATTCAAGATTGACAAGTCGCATAATGTCTTTGAGCACTTAATTGTTTGACATAATAATCTTTGATGCACATGCTTAGGTGGTTTTTCTGCCATATACACACCTAGGAGATGTGGAACAAATATTCAATCCACTCAGTGTGTCCTTGGGGGCAAGTGAGAGTTAAGGTGATGTCACCTAATCGTCAACTCCTCCGTCTAGGCCAACTCCTAGCGAAGCCAAGGGGGGTAGTCCCTAACAAACATACTAAGGCTTGATCTAAGCTAAGTACAAAAATATAAATCTAGGAGTTTATTCTTTGCATTCAACAATCAACCATAAATTGAAATACACATAAACCAATTATTCATCCACGATATAACATCAAGCATATACTTGCATAAAAGGATACTTAGATACGTTTGTTAGATGCAAGTAATATTAAATTTTCTTCAAATAGATATCAAATGTAAAATGAAGCCTATGGCTTTGCTGAGTGTAAAAATTGAGACCAGTTCCTTAAAGGGAATCGTGGGCAATGTAGTTCGTGTTTTTTATTAGGATAAATTGATGTTGAATTAATGAGATGGTTTGGGCCTCCTTATGTATCATTCACCAATTTAAAACTTACTGACTGGGTGTGTCGCAGATCCAACAAGGTGAGTTGCTAGGTGACTTGACACACGAAACCCAGGGTAGAGGTCTTAGACAAATGATACCACTTAGAGATTGTCCTAATTAATCTATCAACCACTGACCAGCACAACGTGTATGAAACTTACTTCCAATAGATCGAGACTAGCTCACAACTAGAAGGGTCAAGAACTGCACTGAGAGCTAAGGGGAATTTGTTTATTTTAAACAAGGAAATAAATAATTGAAATTGAAATGTAAGACTAATTATTAATCCACACTGACCATGCCTCTTTCGAGGAGCTGAGGAGATGGTTTATTTGCCAACTTGAAATTGCAAGAAATAAAGCTAATCTAGCAATTAGTGTTCTACTTTGCAAAATAAAATCTAATCTAAGTGAATATTGCAGTTCTTTGTGATGAATTGAAAGATTACTTTTAGCTTGTCTTTAGTTATGAAAATTGAATCTAAGCTAAAATGAAAAATTTGAAACAATCAACAAAAACATCGTCCCCCATGGGGGATGAAGAGTGAGAGTTTGTAGCCCCACTGATTTTATTAAATAACTTACACAACTCTTTATGGGAGTGACTTGTGACCATTCATTAGGGGGGTCACAAGTCTTTACAATGTTTACAAAATACTTATTGAAGAAAATGGGTGCCCCCGGGAGTCCCGGATGCTCCAAATTCACCCAAAACAGACAAAACTTCCTCTTATATGTTCGTAAACCTACACAAAACAACAAACAAACAATGAAAAATTATGCCCAAAAACACTTTGGAAGTGTCTTTGGTTATTAGTAGGAAAGCCCCAAAATTGACTAAGTAAACTAGCATAAAAAGAGCAAAAATGAACTAAGAAGAGCAAGCTAAAGAGCTTGTCTCCTTAGGGTATTTTTCTGTTGTTTTAAAATAGAAATATAAAGACACTCTAATTGCCAAATATGGAATTGAAAGCTTTAGAAAAATAACTATCCTTTAACTTCTAAAATTTTTGAAGAAAAACATGCTAAAGGAAACTTTTCCTATGCTAGATCTAAGTATTTAGATGAAACTTGAAAGTACAAACTTGGATCTAGTTTATCTTATGCATGTAAACTTAGATATTTAGAATTTTAAATAAATATAGATCTAAGCTACTTGCATTTCCAACAAAGTAACTAAAAAAATTAGATTTTCTTTGAGAAAGAGTGAAGGGAGAAAATTGTAGCCTTGGAACCCTTGGGCAATGGAGTCTTTAGATGAGCTAAGGAGGGACTAAGTCTTTAGATCCTTGAAGTTGTGAGAGACAAGCAAGTTTCATCACCACTCTAAGCTATGAGAACCTGTAAGCTTTAAAATCTTGCAAATAAACTTGTTAACAAAAATGGTGTCACCTACACAAGAAACTTGAAGAGTATGTTAGTTAACCAAAACATGCATACACATCAAAATATCTAAATATAAGTGAACAATAGGATTAACAGCAAGCTAGATAAACCCTATCCTACAATATGATAGCATCATTTCAAAGGCCAAGATAACAAATCCAAAGAAGAAATTAGGCAAATATTACCTCATAGATTAAGCATAAATTGACATCAAGCATCCACACACATGTATAACACACCTTCTTGACCTCCAAAGTCTATTTATTCCAAATGAAAAGTGTTACAATAGTATACAACTACAAGTAGTAATCCCCAAACTCTGACTAGATTGCAAATGGGAGAGAGCTTGTATAAATAACAAAATGTGAAGAAGCCAAGTGAAGGAGAACCACCATGTGGAGAGGGAGGGCACACCAAATGGAAGATGAGAGAAACCAAGTGTAAGGTGAGGGCCGCCATGTGTCCCCCAACTCAATGGATGCCAAATGTGAGCCCTTTGGAGGAAGAGGAGGGCGCCACCTCTCAAAAGGTTGGCTGCCCCCTTTGGGAATGCACCACCTCACAAGAGGGGCACACCTCCTTTTTGGCATGTGCTCAAATCTAAATTAAATCATGTCCACTTTATTGCTTTGACCAATGAGAGTCTTCTACTAGTTTTCACATAGCTTTTTGAAGTTCCATTTGTCTCCAACATGTCCCCACATTTTTCCTTTATTTTTGCTTTTGCTAATTTATTTTATTTTATTTTGACTTTTTGGGGGTTTTTTTAGCAAAAATGATTTTTAAGTGATTAAAATCACTATTTTTGCTCAACCAAGTGGGTAATTAAGTAATATGGGTGCTCTAGGTACAAAAATGAGCACCCCCATGGCATATTAAGTCCCCTAGTACCACTTTTTTAATACATCTTTATTTTTTAATTAAAAATTGTTGAATTCTGGCAAATTTTTAATTAACTGAAAAAATTAAAAAATCCTAAGGGGGACTTAACACATTTCCATAAGACTCTAGGAGTATGTTTAACATGGTAATATACATTATACACTAGGCTTATATCCATGCTCAAGCCTGACCATGGGCATATACTCTGACTCTGGAGGGATTGAGTGAAAAAACTCATAAATTATAAATTGCCTGAAGACGACAAAATATAATTAATAAGTAAAAAAAACACTCCATAGTACAACTCACGCTTAAGAATTAAGGTGGCTAAGACCTTTTACAAGTTCATAATGCAACATCTCTTATTACAATTTTTATGGAAATGTAAAAAAGGTTGGTCTTAATGACCGAATGAACTTCTGAACTCTGAATTTTGAACATGAAAATGTTCAATCTTTGGCGGCTCGCTGGAAATCCATCCTAGTAAAACTTGGTGGATAACATTGGCTCCATATGGGGATGTGTGCTTGATCTTTAAGAAAAAGGAGAGCGTGCGAGAATCTAGAATCTATCCCTACATCATAAACATCTTGCCAAAAACAACATCAGCAACACATGTATATGAAGACCAAGAGGAAATTGAAATTGCACAATTATTATACATGTAAATACAAAATATATTACAAATATGAAAATGACCTATTCTACATAAAGTATAAATGAAGAAAGTGAACATAAATGAAATTCAAAATGCAGAGGAAAGGGTTATAGATAAATTACAAAGGATTCCCCATAGCATCATTGAAGAAAGCCTGAAAATTTATGTTCACTGGTAGTTTTGACCTTCTCATTATCCAACTGGCTGAAGTGGAAAACATATGTAACAACCATGTCATGGATGAAATAAGAGCTCAGATGTCTGAAAAATCCTTGTCTAGGATGACTTTTTGAAGATCCTTTTCCAAGTTTTATCAACTTGGCTCTTTTCTTGGGATCAGACCACCCAAGAAACATGTTCATTTCTTTATTCAACCAAACATTGAAGTCTGACAAGCCTTGTAAAGTTTTGATGAATCTTTGTATTGGATTGTCATGGTGGAATTCCAACCACTGCTCATAATGATCTGACACTAAAAATATGGAGTTGTATTCCACTTTCCCATTATCTATTATTGATTCTTCTGACAGATGAGAGATTGGAACTGGGACTATCAATACCTTTGCTTCATTGCTCATTTCAGGTTCATCATAACTATCAAATATCTTCTCTGAGGAGATGGATTCCTCGAGAGGAGGGTGGAGATTTGAATTATTTGGATATTCAATCATTTCCAACTCAAAATCCTTTGTTTCCACGTGACTAGTTAATGACTCATCTATAGGCTCTTCTAGAATTTCCAGGTGAAATTCCTTTTCTTGTTCACTGTGAAACTCTGGCTCTATAGGGTCTGAATACTTAATACAATCTTCTGCTTCTGCAAGGTGAGCTTCCATGGCCTTTAACTGTTTCTCATAGATAAATTCCATGGCTCGAATGACTTCTTTAAAATTCTTATTAGAATCTGGTGAAGCATCATTCTTAGTATCTAAATTGACTGTGTTTATATTTGGAGAGTCCTTCTCCTTCCATTTTTCCATAAAATCATCAATCAACTCATTGTAAGTTCTAACTTGTTTATCCTTAAGTTTTGTAAACCAATCAATATCATCATCATCAAAAGATAAGATAAACAATTTCATTCCCACATCTTCATATAGGGCATTGCAACACCATTTATTAAAGCAAAGGGAAACCTTCTTAGCATGACGTCTAGCATCAACCATATTATTACTTTGAAAACAAGGGAAATTTTCAATTTCTTTTTCTAGAATCACATGTGGATAACCACTTATTGCAAAAAAATCAATAGGTTTATAAAGATAATCCATTTCTAAACTAGATTTATTTTAAAGGCAAAAATTCTAACAGAAATGGATTGGGACCCAAAAATTAATAAGGATCATGTTGAGAAGAAATCTTGGCTAGCCTCCTCCAAAAACACCTTCGAGTTCAAGGATGAAGCTAAGCAAACCATGAGTTCCTCCTTATAGAATACTTTGTCAAATTATTTTTTGAAGTGGAGTCGCCAGATGATCAAGTTTATTCTAAGTAAATAAGAAGCATCAAACAAAGAAAAAAGGAAAAAGGAAAACAAAAGTCGTATTCCAGGAATAGAAATATTTATCCCCGATAGCGGCGCCAAAATGTTGCCACCTTATACACAACTGGGAGATGTGGAATAAATATTCAATCCACTCGGTGTGTCCTTGGGGGAAAGTGAGAGTTAAGGTGATGTCACCTAATCCTCAACTCCTTCGTCTAGGCCAACTCCTAGCGAAGCCAAGGGGGCTAGTCCCTAACAAAAATACTAAGGCTTGATCTAAGCTAAGTACAAAAATATAAATCTAAGAGTTTATTCTTTTCATTCAACAATCAATCATAAATTGAAATACACATAAACCAATTATTCATCCATGATATAACATCAAGCATATAGTTGCATAAAAGGATACTCAGGTACGTTGGTTAGATGCAAGTAATATTAAAGTTGCTTCAAATAGATATCAAATGTAAAATGAAGCCTGTGGCTTTGCTGAGTGTAAAAATTGAGACCAGTGCCTTAAAGGGAATCGTGGGCAATCTAGTTCGTGTTTTTTATTACAATAAATTGATGTTGAATTAATGAGATGGTTTGGGCCTCCTTGTGTATCATTCACCAATCTAAAACTTATCGACCAGGTGTGTCGCAGATCCAACAAGGCGAGTTGCTAGGTGATTTGACACATGACACCCAAGGTAGAGGTCTTAGACAAATGATACCACTTAGAGATTGTCCTAATTAATCTATCAACCACTGACCAACATAGTGTGTATGAAACTTACTTCCAGCAAATCGAGACTAGCTCGCAATTGGAAGGGTCAGGAACCGCACTGATAGCCGATGGGAATTTGTTTATTTTAAACAAGGAAATAAATAATTGAAATTGAAATGTAAGACTAATTGCTAATCCACACTGACCAGGCCTCTTTCGAGGAGCTGAGGGGATGGTCTATTTGCCAACTTGAAATTGTAAGAAATAAATCTAATCTAGCAATTAGTGTTCTACTTTACAAAAAGAAATCTAATCTAAGTGAATATTTCAGTTCTTTGTGATGAATTGAAAGATTACTTTTATCTTGTCTTTAGTTATGAAAATTGAATCTAAGATAAAATGCAAAATTTGAAACAGTCACCAAAAACACCGTTCCCCCAGGGGGGATGAAGAGTGAGAGCTTGTAGCCCCACTGATTTTATTAAAGAACTTACACAAATATTTATGGGAGTGACTTGTACCATTCATTAGGGGGGTCACAAGTCTTTACAATGTTTACAAAATACTAATTGAAGAAAACGGGTGCCCCCAAGGGTCCCGGATGCTCCAAATCTGCCCAAAACGGACATAACTTCCTCTTATCTATTCGTCAACCTGCACAAAATATCAAACAAACAATGAAAAAATATGCCCAAAAACACTTTTGAAGTGTCTTGGGTTATTAGTAGGAAAGCCCCAAAATTGACTAAGTAAACTAGCATAAAAAGAACAAAAATGAACTAAGAAGAGCAAGCTAAAGAGCTTGTCTCCTTAGGGTCTTTTTCTGTTGCTTTAAAACAACAATATAAAGGCACTCTAATTTTCAAATATGGAATTGAAAGCTTTAGGAAAAGAACTGTCCTTTAACTTCTAAATTTTTTGAAGAAAACATACTAAAGGAAACTTTTCCTATGCTAGATCTAAGTATTTAGATGAAACTTGAAAGTGCAAACTTGGATCTAGTTTATCCTATGCATGTACACTTATAAATTCAGAATTTTAAATAAATATAGATCTAATCTACTTGCATTTCCAGCAAAGTAACCAAAAAAATTTAGATTTTCTTTGAGAAAGAGTGAAGGGATAAAATTGTAGCCTTGGAA
>SNQJ01S0105012.1:6196-30108 GCA_010110895.2 Picea sitchensis
GGTGGGGGGAGTCCAGATTGGAATCTTACTCTGGTGGGCCCCCTATCTATACGTGGCATGAACCTACTGGTCCCAAATCCCACCACCTCTTACTGTCTGACATACCTCATCACCTCGTGATGTCATTATCCACCTTTCCCATAAAATTCACATCCCGTAACTCCGTCAGTCCTCCTGCCTTGTTCACCCATGCCAAGTCCCCTCACCATGATTTTTCCCCCAATCGATAACCACCACATCACTCGTCTGTATCCCTCAGTCATTGTCACCTGCCATCTCACGTTCTAAATGACCTGTTGGCCATTTATTACTGGATAACTTATCCGTTAACCAGCTGAACTGTCTCTCGCGCCCAATGGATACCCGTTTACTCAATACTACCCTCACCACTTCATTCCTTCACCATTTACCCACTCATCGCACTAGATAATTTACCCCGTTTTCCTCTTCGTTACAGTCAGTCACCCCCATCTACAATTGTCTCCACTAACGTTGTTTTATTGGCAGGTATTGTTACAGTAATGGCACCAAAGTCAAAACGAACAGAAGGATAGGAGAATCCATTTCTCCCACCTCCTATCGACCTTGACAAGATTCCACTGGCCGACAAACACTACTTAATTGCATACACTAAGTGCGATTTCGACTTTGTAGACCTTCAATCATGGCTTAAAGAAGTTTTCATGGACCAGAGTGATGAAATTGGACTCTAGGAGTCCAACCTACCCCTGTATCTCCTCCCCCAGATTCACCATTTCCCAGAGTTTTCCCTCAAGTGCCAAGCCCACTATATTCCCAAGCAAAGAGCCAATGTATCCTCATCCGGGGAATTTCTTTTCCTCATCACACCAGAAACCATCGACCAAATGATGAAAATATCCCAAGCTAACTTTGCCTCACCTTTTAACCTTGAAATCATTATAGAGTTATACTAGAAGATGACGTTTCCTCAAAGAGCTCAAATATTTGAGCTTTTTCTTCCACAGTCCGCTCAGCTCCCCGCTACAAATCCTCCTTATCCTTCCTCCATGTTCTCAACAAAAGGAAACTAGGTTATCATGTCGCTATGTGCCTTGTTGGGTTATTATTCAGATAAGTGGGTAGATGAACCCATTCTGGGATTTCTGTCTATTTTCTCCACCGATGAGAAGCCCACTACACAGTTTGACTTTAGCACATTCATGGCGAACAACATTCACGAGAAATTTGTCAATTTCACCACAGAAGGCATGTTCCAGTATTCTTCAATACTGACATACCTGTTCGTTTTCTTCCAAGCAGACAAATTTTCTTTTTCTATGCAAAAGATGGACGGAGATGGAAGACCCTAGGCAGTAACTGCATGGACTTCCCTACTTAGACATAACTCCATGAAATTCAGTTTCAAGTAGTTCATCGATTAGTTATACCACCTAGTGGTGAGTATACTCAGCGACAGACCAGATCCCAGGATTAATGATGAAGTTCAAAGGATCCTACATCTCTCGGACCATACAAAGACTGGTGATTGGTACCTATACCAAAATCACACTGAGATCAGAGTCTATGGGTGTGAGTTGGCCCCATATAAACTGCCCAAATACTTACCTGTCAGAAATTTTTCCCTGGAATACATAAGGTAGATGATAAAATCGGATGATATTCATTTTGTGTCTTTAAAGAAGAAGCAACAGCTCAGAATCAAAGGGCAGATTTTGTCTTTCATCTGTAATAGTCAAGGCGCCAGGGAGGAAGCAGACAGGCTGCTAAAGGAAATGCAATTCTTTGTGAGTTTCACATGGCACTATGATCCGTGTGGGATCATTTCAAAGATGAGGATAAAAAACAAGAATATCCCGTATGTCCAAGAACCTAGGCCTGAGGTAGAAAAAATTGCAAACCAGACAGGATGGGAACCAAATACTTTGGTTGAAATAGAACAATAGGACCTCCTGGTCACGGTATCACAGACAACCACACCACAGGCTCCAAAGGAGAAAAGTCCTAGGTAGGATCTGACACCTCCTGTCACTGAAGTGTCATTAGAAGAATTTCGATTGCATACCAAGAGGCCAAAAACCAGTCCGGCTCCTGACCGAGATGGAGAAAAGGAAATTCCATCCACTACAGTGACAGATATTGATCGTTCACTCCTCAGTACAAGTGGAAAACATATCATAACCACAGTATTACCAAAGAATCCTGTAGACACTCCACCAATCAACCAACCAGGCAAAATAGGACCAAAGCTGAGTATTTTTGAGAAATATGATCTGATCAAGAAAAATAATCAGACTCTCACTAGCAGCACATACACCCAATTCTGGAAGCATACGTCAATTGCACAACATAGGTTGCTATTGGCATTCGACACTGAGAAGGGCAGAATGCACATGGAATTTCTCTAAGCGCAGGTACCAGACCCAAAGGTAATCACCGATTACAAAAGGGCCACTTTTGAATTCCAGACTAAGGGTGTGTATCCAGCTGATCAAATGGATCTGCATAGGAAAACTGGAGAAATGGTTTTCTCCATGTTGGCACATGCTTCCACTACTGCCTCCAGGTTACAAGTGTCTCTAAACAATTTCCAGACATAGTTGAAGCTGGAGAAAATATCATCCTTTGCCAAGGATAACAGGATCAAGACGCTGGAAGAATTGGTCCTCAAGATCGGGTATGATCCCTCGAATGTGAAAGAAGTCAAGGAGATGATCAAGAATAAAAATTCATACATAGTGTCTTTGAGGAAACAATTGAAGATGCCAGCAACAGTAGACTCGCAGGCAAAGGAAATAGCAGAGACAGAAGGACAAAAAGATGAAATGCTTAAACTGATCATGGAGCAGAATGCACAACTGAAGGAAATGGAAGTTGATATGGAGAAATTAGTGAGATACAAAGAAAAATCAAAACCCATGGAAGTCATTCCATTGAGTGCAGTTCCACTCTCAGGGGTGAGCACAGTATCACTAGCAGAAGTTCCATCGGCAAATCCACTGACGTCTCTGGAAAAGATGGTTGAATTGGATAAATCTATGGAAGAGATGAACCTGCAGGAGACAAAGATTAGCAGGCTCAAAAAGGAGATTGAGAACCTTCAAGAACTCAAATCTTCTTACCAAACCAGCTATTCCAAGGAAAAACAAGTTTCAGACCAGCTCAAACAAGAGTTGCAGCAGCTTCGGAAGCAAACAGTGGCAGGAAAAACATTGGCCGAAGTCAAAGAAAGTGTCTGGACAGACATCACTAAGTCTATGAACAAAATATTTCCAATGATACAGATTATGTTTGAGAAAAATGAATTGGTGCAGAGAAGTAAACAAGCCATCGAGAAGATTAGATCAGAACTGGGAGAGATGCCCACACAGGCTAATGAAATCATCAAATTCCTAAATTCTAAAAATAGAGAGGAGTTGGAAGAGATGAGAATTGAGGATAAAACAGAGACCATCCTTGAGGTCAAGAGAGTCTTGACCAAGAGAGGACTGATGCTTCAGCTGGAAGAAAAGGTTCAGGCTATGGACCTAGGGGTACAAAAATATTTCAGCAAGATCGAGGCTCTACAGAAGAAAGGCCTTCCTGGTTTGAAGGTGATAAATGACAAATTGATGATGCTCCCAGATTACAAAAAGAGACTAGCCGATGTGGCTAAGGATAGTTCGAAATTTTTAGGAATTCAAGGCACCATCACTGGCAAGGCATTCCTAGATGCACTTCAGTTGGACATCAGCATACATGATGAGATATGGTACATCTTCATCACCAAGCCTACTTTTGCCAAGTACACAGAGATGGATGAAGTCTACCGAAGGTTACTCAAAGTCAGCATTCCCAGTCATATTTGATGGGAAGAAATTTGCGACCTGATCGATTAATCGATGAGTTGTCCCAGCCCAGTCAGCTATCTAGTCAGATGAGGTCGTGCAGAGGCCTCACCAACAGTTCACCCAGAAAGCAGCATGAAGTTGCAACACATCATCAAACAATTTCCTAGATTTCTGTAATTTGTTAAGTTAGTTAGGCTAAAAATAGATTTACCACATCCTGATGTTTAATGACAGGATCGTTTGTAATTGTGGGTTATAAATACTTCACTTTTCAAAGTATTGAGGGTTGATCTTTATTCCCTGTGAGTTATCAGACTATAATATTTTTCAAGAGATCTTCCATTAATACAAAGAGGCATTTTTACAGGATTCTTGCATGTATTCACTGGTGATGTTTTCCTTTTCTAAGTTAAATGTTATTCTCTCTTAGTTATCACGTTGTTTTCTAAATCTAATCTTTGAAAGTAATGAACGTTGCAGGATTTACCTTTGTATACCCTGTTTTTGAATTTAAAAGATTTAAGTGTTTCATCTTCTGATTTTACGATAAAGAAATTCTTAACTGATTCTTTGTTGTAATTGACATTCTCACCTTTTTCTGTTATTCCTCATTTATGTTGCTAAAAGAATCCAATGATTACATTATCTCGCCCTGTGAAAGGTTTCTTTGTTTTCTAGTTTAGATTTTATTCTCATGATATCGACCCCATAGCCCAATGGATGTGTAAACTCTCTCAGCCAACCCAATGAAAACTACAACAAACAAAACCAACATATTTTATTTACCTAGCCTAATATTTTAAATTTGAAACATATCTAAATCCTACAGAGAGATCCCTCTCTGAAGCTGGTAGGGCTAGATCTCAGGTTCGAAGTGGTTGGATAAAGTTACCTCCCGTAGATTTCTTCTTTTCTGACAACCTCTACGAAATTTACAGAGAGTTAACAACATGGATGAAAATGATCCCACCAAATCAGTGAAACCAGTAAAATGACAACCATTCGAATTCCAACCCATTTTCTAGAAGATTCCATTCTAGAACCCTCGAGACTTCATCTCTTTTTCAAGCTTGGAAACAAGTTCACACCCTATGTAAAGAGCATAGTGCGGGAATTTTGCACCCTAGTTGAAGGTGGCCTACGAGAATGGGTCATTCTCGCACCCTAAGCTATAAGTAGCCTGCGAACTCACTTTAAAAATATGTTTTCTGGAAGGAGATAAATGCCACTTTTCTCGGGAGAAAGTTCTTGTTGGGAACCTGAGTACACCATTTGTTAATACATCACCGAGATGACCAAAATCATGTGTAACAGAATGCCCCCCAAAGTATGAGGCCGAAATCAGTGATAGCCGAAATACTTTGTAAACTGAGTGTGTGTGTCGAAAACCAGGAGCACACCTAATCGGAAACCTGCAAACAATCAAGCATCTACAGAATATCATACTAGTTCTGAGGTAGGCATTCCCATACTTAGATCATAGACAGATGACATCATAAACATAGGTCATGGCCACCAATCATACACCGTGGATCCATGTCGTCAAAATATTGCATAGCCACCAAGAATACACTGTGGATCCATGCAAGAAAATTCAAATTGAGACGACATAGCCACGAGACATACAAAGTGGATCTATGTGTCAGCAAAATATACATATTCCATCGCATCCTGGATCAAAGAGATGATACCTAGGGTCTTCATTCCCATCACCTGAAAGTACGAATCTAACCATGTGATTACATGTGTTGAAGTCGAACATGGCAGAGACCACTTGATTACCGGTCATTGATGAAACTATTAACAAGTGTGAGGGAAATCACCATTAATGTCAATGACTCCCAAGGTACACTAGTACAATCCACCAAATGTGAATAAATGAGTTGAGGTCGAACATTCAACGGAATCTCCCGATTAGGGGTCAATGATGAAAACCCATTGTCGAAAGCGAGGAAACCTGCCATTGAGACATGCAAGTTCCAAGGTACCAAATAATTTCTAAGTCTTGTTTTTGGATAATGAGCTGGAGTTGATGGAACAAAACTCATCACAGGAGGGCCTTGATGTATCCCCCATCAATGACATGAAATGAGGAACATATTTTGAAGGCAAAACAGAGTATGATGTAAGTTGGACTGGACACAGGGAAGGACGACATGAAGAGAATGGACAACTACAGATGGCTGACTCAATAGAGGTTTTGTATGAACTTCTCTTGAACATATGAATGACACGAGCAATGATTTGGCAGCATTGAATCAGAGACGACTTAGGATATGACCTTGTAGCAAATCGAATGAGAGACAAATGGATTTCCCAAACCGGCTTCAGATAATGAAAAGGGGGGTGTCATGTTCGAGAGCAACACTTACTGCCAATAATATGAATATGAAAACACATCCCTTTCCCAAATTTTCCCCCACCATTTCTGGTGAGCACCTCTTTATTTTTATGCAAGCTTGAGGAGGATAAAATATGCTTGTTGATATAAGCTCATCCTTCGGATGAGTCCTTTGGAGTATGTTTACCAAACCCTAGGAAGGAGTGGTTTGGTCCCATCACGGGTCTTTCAATGTTTGTTTAACGAGTCCAAAGATAGAAAACTCGAAGGTTTTTCATGATTATAGAGTCTGAAAAAACACTTAAAAGAGAACTCTCTCAGTTCCTTTTCCGTAAAATAGTCTGATGAGACGGAAAAAGAGATAAATTATCACCCAACAGACACTTTCTTCAAATACTTTAACGAGCATGAAAATAGCAAGGTCGCTCGACGATCTTTTCATGTTTAGAGGGTCTGAAAAGAGCTTAAAGAGAACTCCAGGGGGTTCCTTTTTTGTATAACCTTGTTGAGCCTGAAAAAGTGATAAAAGTGTGCTCAATCACATTCTCATGTATTCACGAACGTCATAATGGACAAAGACCAAGCTCGAGGTTTTGTGCAAAAAAACATAAAAAACAATTCAAACATGCGATGAAAAAGAGAAAAAATATGTATCCCTGTGTATGGATGTCGAATTCATTATGTCTGCAAAAAGTCACACTCATAAGGGTATTAGGCATTAGGTTTAATAAATGAAACAATTATAAAAAACCAACAAAAAAGGTAAAAGTAAATATAAGTGGGTAAAAGTTCTTTTTACCATAGTCATTGTAACTTTGCCAATATTTTAGCCCAAAATCCCTCTTTTTCCCTTGAATTTTGGTGCTCGATTGCGGAAGGTACGAGCATCCATTCGGCGAGCCGTCTTCGGCAGTGAGGTAAGCTCCTTGTCTTCTATCTTTTCATGGTTCAATTTTTAATTTTCAATGGTAAATTCAAGTTTTTGAGCTTGTTTTAGGGCTCAAATTTGTGCTGAGGCATTCTCGCAGGCCAGCCACACGGGACCTACGAGAATGCATCATTCTCGCAGGTGGCCCCAAAGGCACCTACGAGAACCTCGCATTGTGCCAAAGGGGAAACTGCGAGAACCGCAAAGTGAAAAATTTCTTTAAAGTTTTCTCAATGAAAAATGCACCAAGTGTTGAATAGAGATGTTGACCTTCTTTTCATGTGTCTTATGCAAGCATTTCGCTATCACCATGGTTCTGGAATGGATTGAAATACAGCATGAAGAAGATGATGCTATTGTCAGGAATAACCCGGGCACCATTGTTTCTTTACAAGACTATGGTCTCCTAAAATTCTTTTGGATCCCGAGTATGAGGGCCCAAGTCAAGCTGTTGGACTACCTCATTCATATGTGGAATGTGGACCAACAAGTATTCCACGTAGGGGTCCAGACATTGTCCTTGGTTATCGAGGACATTTACTTCTTGACAAGACTATCACGACGTGGTTACCACACTAGATTGACTGGTAGTTGAGGTGGTGGGCTGCCTATGAGTGAATACTGTCGTTTGTACTGTGTTCCAGAGGCGAAAAGGAGCAAAGGAAAAGTGGCCATTTGGGGGGTGCAGGATTTGACCCTTCTCACTATTTTGTTCACCATTTCTCATATGGCTGGGAGAGATGCTCCACACATGGCTCTCTAGAGCTACTTTCAGTATTCCATAGAGTGTACTGAGCCGTGAGTCTTTAAATGGGCAGATGCAGTCCTTCGTAGCGTGAAGAGGCAATTGACTAAATGCAGGAGAGGCGACCTGAATAAATTTGGGTACGGGTCATTGTTGGTGTCCTTCTTTCTTGAGAGGGTTCCCTTACTGAGGTTGTAGGTTGAGTGGGGTTTACCAGCTCCAGAGGATTTGAGAATGATAAGGTGGTGTAACCTCATGGCCAGGCCTGTAATTGGACCAATAATCAAATACAATGATTCCTTCTTTGACTGGTTGCGACCACATATGTTGATGGTCGATGATTATGCCTATGCCGAGTTGGACTTCCAAGAAGATATGGAATTGGCCCTGCCCGAGGGTGCTCAGTGGGGAGATCTCGGTAAGAAGCACACATTTTTTACTTTTTAAATGTTTTTGTGAATTTTATCATATGCAAATGTGTTTATATTCGTCCAAGGTCTAATCACAAAAATTATTTTTTGATGACACAGACATGGGGCCTTATCGACCTCTGGGTACTTCTCCTATTCAGAGACAAGGAGAGGTGGCTCCAGTGCCACGATGGGACGTTGAAGATTATGAAGCAGTGGAACAAAACTTAGAGGGTTTGACAACAGACATTCCGGACATGCATTTTGGAGAGGTACCGCAACGTTTTCAGCATCATACTGTGGGGGTTTCAGAGTCTGTTGGCCAACTGCTTCATAGGGTTTCCTGAGCAGTCATGTGTTACCGTGAACATCATCCATGACGTCACTTTGTAGAAGCTATGACCTTCAGATTTTGAAATTTTGGACCTTGGACAGAACTTTTTTGTAAAAAACTTTTTGATCGTTATATATACATATGGCTTCTACCGGCTTATCTTGTGTTGTGTGATACTTTTGATGTGATTTATTTATAAATGACCCAAATGTCTATCTAATACATAGTTAGCTAATGCATTAGTTAATGTATTTAGACATCTAGGAATATGCTGATACTCAATATAATCAAAATAACGTTCCAAGAGGCAAATTCACAAATATACCCGTAACAAAGCAGGACCTTGAATAACATAGACATTACTTAACTATAGTACTACAAGCTACGAATCGAGTCACACAACCAAGTGACGGATACCAAGCAAGATAGAATCAATCAACAATTCGATAATGGCGCTATACTATGCAATATTGTTGGTCGCACGACCGAGGCACACACCTTGTAGAGTGATAAGTTCATTTCTAGGGGCGTAAATTGCCCACGTAGTAGAAGAAAGGTTCTGAGTACTACGGCTAGCTCCATCAGCGAAGACAATGTGGGGTAGAGAAGACTCCGACATCTGGAAATCAAACACAATGTCACATAAGGGCAGAGACCAGATAATGAAAAAGAATACTACAGTAACACACAAGAAGTATGATACAATAAAATACAAGTACTCATGCACAGGTGATCTTATGCATAGTACTTCTTTAAGTACAACCCATTTATGAGTTCACTCAAAGGGATACCATCGTAATCTAGTAACTTGTAAGCTCCTTTCTCCAAAACTCATCTAACAATATAAGGACCTCGCCACATGGCTTTGAATTTTCCATCTCCTAGCATATCTCGATCTTGTTCGTAGAGGAGAACCAGACCTCCTTCAGAGAAAACGTGAGGCTTGACATGTTTGTCATATTGGGCCTTGACACGTTTCTTCTGGGTTTCTATGACTAGGGTGGCATCGCGTCGAGTTTCTTCTAATCGCATGAGATACAGTAGATGTTCTTCCTTGGCAGAAGTGTTTGGTAGGAGTTCAATGGATAGTTTTAAAGAGGGTATCTTGCATTCAATCGGGAGAATGGATTCTAAGCCATAGACTAACCAGAAATGTGTAAACCCAGTAGAAGACTTAACGTATGTCCGATAAGCCCATAATTCTAAGAAAAACATTGTGTGCCAACTTGTTTTGTGAATCCCTATCATTCTGCGAAGCATGGTTATGAGAAATTTGTTAATCGCTTCGACTTGGCCGTTGGCTTGTGGGTAATAGGGCGTTGAGATTTCATGGTGAAGACCCAACCTTTCAGTGAGTTAGGACATCATGAAGTTTCTAAAGTGGATACCGTGATCAGTGACGATAGCCTGAGGAACACCAAAATGAGCTATGATGTGATTGAAAATGAATAATGATGTGGTCTTTCCAGTATTCTCAAATGTCGTCATCGCCTCGACCCATTTTGTAAAATAATCTACAGCTACAATAATGTATCCATGCCCCCAGGCCGAGTGGGGGTTGTCCTCCAATCGGGGGTTGATTTCCAATTGGGGGTTGTGTTCTAATTTGGATTTGTGTTCCAATAGGAATTTGCCCTAAAAGGGGGGGCTGAGTCAAACCTCCTTGGTGAAATTGTCCACCAACAAGAATCTGGTAATGTGGTGTGAACAATGGAATGGTGCCACTGATAGAGGATGAAAAGGGTCCTCTGAAAGGGGGTTGAGGAAGTGTCAGGATGAAACCGAGAGGAGAGTTCCCAGAAGAAGAGGGACCACTAGGAGTTCTGGATGGGGTTTGCGTAGGAGTCGGAATAGAAGCATTCAACGCATGGTATCCAGGTGGAAGCGTCGGGGTGACACTGGGTGAGAGCAGTGTGTCGATGGGGGCTTGACTAGCCACTATAATCCCAATGTGAATACTCATAGTATCTGTGTAATGGACCATTTCTAAAGGGATGGTGAAGATGTGGTCAGCTCAAGGAGCTTTTGTACCAGGAAAATAATAAGAAATAGTAAAAGGTATTGTGTCTGGGTCAGGGGTTTCGGGGAACACAGGTGAGACGATGATTTCAATGCCTTCTCCTGAACCAAAGAGATCCCATCTAAAAATTCCAGTAGACCAAAAAAGATCTTGGCCTTTAGGTCCTGGAAAAGGTCTAGTCGGTGATCTAGAAGACAAAACAACTAAGTCTCCAAAAGAATTCACTCGCATAGTTCATCTCTCGGAAACGGGGTGAAGTCGAAAGTCCTCTCGAGAATTGGTAATTCAGAACCATTCTAGAGAGTCAGTTCTTTCCACTGGTGGAGTGGTGATGTCTTGGAATTAACTCTGTTGAGGAGAGCCCTCTAGTGAGATTGTAGGTAGGGGTTGAGTACCTTCCAGATTTTCTAGAGGTAAGCCCTGCATTCTACGTGAACAACATGGAGGGGCTATTGTGAACGAGTTACAAACTTACGAAGAAAAACCTATGGTCAACTTGGGTAAACAAACAACATGTGCTAGTAAACAAAATCTAGGAAACAATACCAAGAAAACAAGACCTTCTAATTCCGAAGTCACTAGTTGGTGATGAAATCCAATGTTGCAACAACGAGACAAGAAGGGGCTGGGATAGGGTGGAAAAGTTACGTTGACGGCCTGCTTAATGGACTTACACCCTGGTGCAATATCCCACACATAATCGTGGGTATACCCTCCAAGGAGCCCGAGTGAGTTTGGCCAACATCGATTCTAGGTACCATGAAGACTTTCCCCTTCACAGTCACCTTGTGTAAGACCCTAAAAAGGTAGGCCACTAAGGTTACCACCAACAACAATAAAGCCTGGGGGGACAGTCCACAGTCTGATCCACACGCAAGGGTAGGGTATCTAGCCCAAAATCAACTCGAGAGGCTTCCACTCATCATTGTGGTTATACCTCCAAGTGACCCCTGTAATACGTGCAATCTCTACACTGATATCAACAAAGCAGGGTGAGTAACTCTGTTAATATCAATGCGACCTCGGGTTTGACCCTTGTGTGAGAAGGACTTCCTAGGACAAAATGTTGTAAATGGAATTTGACACTCCTTAACACAAGATGTTGTTGTTTGTTTTGTGCTTTGGAGAGTGTATTTCTCTGCCTATTCCAAAGCGCTAGCCTAGCTAATTGTTGGTGTAATAGAGTCCTAGAAAAGAGTTACTAGTTAAATTTTAAAATTGCACAATGTTATTAAGGGTTGTTGTTACTCAAAGGAGATGGAGATGAAACTGATGTTGTGTGAGACTCTGACCCAACAATGCATAGATAGGAATGAAATATATCAATTTTCGTTTGATGAATTCTATGTACGGGAGGGAAAGATAAGTATTCTGGAACAATCTCGAACTACGATATGCAATCTTCTTTAAAATGCAATCTTCAACGAATCACATAACAATGACAATTCCCTATTTGTTCTATTTCAACAATTGATTTCCAATATTTTCAAACTGAAAATGCTTTTAAAAAGAAAAATGTTTTTTACTTTTCAGAAAGATCCACACCATGGCAGTGAAAGTAAGGAAAACCAATAACTAATGAATAAACAACAAACAAAACCCAAACCGATCTTTCAATGGAGACAAAAATGACAAGCAGACAAGACTAGTCTTTTCAATTGCATGAGAACAATGATCTTCCAAACAATGAGAAAATGAGAAAGACAAACAATCCCAAATTTCAAACCAATCACCAGCTTCTAACCAAACAAGTACTCTGATTCTAAGATCAAAGATTATGTCCTTGCTAAGAAAAGTCAAGAGATGAGAGTTAAGAAAAAGATGGACAAGAAAAGTCTTTGATTTCTGAAGACTGATCGTGCACAAAATCCAAAGTCAAGAAACAATCAACCAGTGGTCCAAGAAGTTATTTTCAGACACATATACATATCTGGGCATCTGAGCATACCAAAACCTTAAATCCAAAATTAAAAAAAAAAAAAAGGGTTCGTAGGCTATCAGTGTTGTGCAATGCGAGAATGGAGAATTATCGCAGGCTATCTTTAAGCAGAGTGTAAGAATCTCGCATTGGATTGAAAGGCAGAGTGTCAACTCAAGGGGTTCTCGCAGGCCACTATGGGGTTCAGTGCACGAAGGCCTGAAACTAGGCAAAATTTTGGGAAAAGACAAAAATTTGGAAGGGACTTCTGGACCCAGAGAGTCTATCAGGGTGTCCTGAAGACTCAGAGATTGATAGAAATGAAGAAAGGTAAAACAATTGAAAATGGTCAAGGAAAAACACCAAAAATCACCAAAAAATGGGTTGTATCCCCAGTGGAGTCGCCAATTTTGTTATCGGACTAATCGGTAGGTGCGAACACTAACAGATCTCCCTAGATCCATCTATATATAGAACAAAACAGGACAGGACATGACTCTTTCCCTAAGTTACGACCATTGAATTAGCTAGTAAGGAGGAACAAGTGACATACCTTTGTATCACTTCCTTAGGTCTTTGTTGCTCCCGCTTCACTCTGGTGCTCTCGTGAGTTCAAGACCAAGACAACACAAACCAACCAAAGTGAAGATAGCAAAATGTATTCAATCGTCAAATTATGCATATGATCAAGGAGTTACACAATAAAGTAAGAATGACTTTATGGGAAAAGGACACGTCACTGTATCATATTAATTGAAAGTAGAAGATACAACCTGATCTCCTTGATGTTGCAANTGACTCTTGGTTCCAATACACACACTTCCTCTGTCCTTGCATGAATAAGATCCAATTCCTCTTGATAGATCTACTAGAGTCTCCAAGCGTCTGTTCAAGTTGGGTTCTTCACACAATTCCTTCACCAATTCTTCAATTAATCTTGCTTAACCTTTTCCATGAAAATTCTTTCAATATATAGGAGAGGGTGAGATGGTTACATGGATGAGAATGATCCCACCAAATCAGGGAAACCAGTAAAATGACAACCATTCGAATGCCAACCCATTTTCTAGAAGATTCCCTTCTAGAACCCTCGAGACTTCATCTCTTTTCCAATCTTGAAAACAAGTTCACACCCTATGTATAGAGCACAGTGCGAGAAGTTCGCACCCTAGTTGAAGGTGGCCTACGAGAATGGGTCATTCTCGCACCCTAGGCTATAAGCAGCCTACGAACTCACTTTAAAAATATGTTTTCTGGAAGGAGATAAATGCCACTTTTCTCAGGAGAAAGTTCTTGTTGGGAACCTGAGTACACCATTTGTTAATACATCACCGAGATGACCAAAATCATGTGTAACACCCCCCCCATGCTTCACCACTTACCACTTACCCCCCCCTCTGATTTAATCTCCTTACCACCTCCCATTACCTCCATCACTCCTTCGCCAACTAACCTCCACTCACATCACTCGCTCTCATGACCCCTTCCCGTTGTCACATATCCCCTCTCACCTCCTAACATGTGTCTTCCACTTACCCTTCATGTCACTTTCGTCATTTTGTCATGTACCCAATGACCACTCACATCCCTTTTCCTCCACATCTTCTCCCTGTGCCACATCACTCTCAAACCTTTTACACTGCATATCCCACACATTGATGCCCACGCGTTCCAAGTCATCGCCCTCTTGTTGTATCCTTCCACTTGTCCATAACTCGCTCATTGTTCCATGCCATTTTGCGCCAATAAACTCACATCTCTCCATCGCCTTCCTCCACGTCTGCCTGCTAGTTTCCCCTGCAAGCATCTCACAAAGATCCAAACGACGTAGTTTCAGAGTGTGACCAACACATTTTCCAGGTGTAGGAGTTGACGCAGGCCCCATCCTGATCCTAATGCAGACAATTGATAAAGTAGGGGAAGGTGGTTGAAACATCGTCTCCCTCCATAAATGGAAGGCTTGAAATTTATGGTTAAGGAGACAGGACTGTCAGTGAGTCAGGTCCCTACAAAAGCATGTTGCGTCTGACAGAAGCTCACGTCTAACAGGAGACTGCTTGCACATTCTATAGAAAATACTCTGAATGTAAATCCTTGAATGCATGACTCAATCATGCCTATACTGCTAGTGGAAATTTGTTTTGAGTATATGAAGGAATTTTTTATATTTTTTTATGGTCGATGGTTGAGCTAGGCTCCCGTATTGTAAAGTTCTAATGAAGCTCTGGTTCTCTGGTTATGTAACTAGATTCAAGACTTCTTGTTTAATGAAAGTCAGCTTCTTTTCGTCTCTCTGTAAAACTGTGCTAAAACACTCGGGCATGGAAGATCCATTCAAGGTTTGTTATGCTATTGTGATGTATGTTTGATTACAACTGTATCATTACCATTTTTAGTCATCTCTTGTTATATTTTCCCCTCTTATACTAAAGAGCTCAGGCATGGAGGATCTAGTCGAGTTGTTGTAGGAACACTGCGATGAAGGTTTGATCATAGTGTTTTTGTGATTGTGTTGTTTAGACATATTTCAATGTCTATAGCCTAGAATTAAAAGGAATATTGAGACTGATATATTCTTCTCCAAGCTGTCTGAAAGCCTGATGCCCATAGTAGTCTTGTTCACCTTTCTCACTAATTCTTCCTCCTACTCACCCTTACTACAACTTACTGACTGAAGTTGATCAAGACCTGGAATGTTTGTGCATGTTGGTCTAGTTTTCTGAGTTAAAATGATATTTTCTTGATTCTGTGACCATTTGACCTCTTTAAAATTATTCATTATGACATACAAACTGATGGGTATTGTGCTTACCTTCGATGCAATCTGAGGGTGGCTTATAGTGCTAAAATGTCTGGTAACGTTGTTAGGGAACGAATTGAAGACTTTTCCCTGGGATTGAATGACAAAGAGATTCTAATTATGAAGGTGAATCAAACACCAGAACCATTGCATATTGCAACCTACACCTGGCGACTCCATTGATGCAAATCCACTATTTTAGCTATGTCTTCCAGAGGCAAACACACAAGGTCTACTCCACAACTTCCTCTAGCAACACATGAAGCTGACCCAGAGAAAATTATCAAAAAGGGGAAGGCCCCTAGAGAAGGAACTTCAGATGCTATACCTAGTGACTCTGGTAATTTTCCTAATCCCTCTTTACAAACACCAGTAGTTGCTTTTCATTCTCTTGTTATACCATCTGTTGGAATTTCCAGAAATTTAAATTTTGGGAGTTTTCCTATTTTTTTCTCCCCTCCTAGTCTTGGTGTCGAGGGAGAAATCTTTGTCACTCTTGTTTCCCCTGAAGTTGTACAGTATTTTAAACCCAAGACCTTAGAAGATTTTCCCACTCTGGGCTTTACCACTCCTCCCCCCATTAGAGTTGTTGCACTTACATAAGGGGAAACCTATGTTCCCTCGAGCCCTGTAGCCTCTTCTCCAAATCCTCAGCCATTTCCCTATTCTCCTATAAATAAAGATCCACCCTCTCTTTTCATAACTCCATCTCCTCATGTTTCTCCTCTAGTTGACATCCCAATGGTAGGTGCTAATCCCCCTAGGAATAGAATGGATTCCATAGTGGCTGCTAGATATGCCCCTCTTGTCTTTCCTCAGCCTCTAAATGAACTCCCAGTTGGTTTCTCTCTTAATAAGTTACCTAATTTCATGGGTGAGGAAGACATAACTGCAAAGGAGCACCTTACAGCCTTTTATAGTTATGCAGATAACTATGTCATTGTAGATGAGGATATATGGATGAGAATTTTTGTTCATAGCCTTGACGAAGAGGCTAGTAAATGGTTTAGGGCCTTGGCTCCTGGATATATTGATGTGATTGAAGCCCTAGATTATGCATTCTTAAGACATTGGGGGGATAAGAAAGATTTCCTTTACTATATTACAAAGTTTGGATCACTTAAGAAAGGGGAAGGGGAATTTGTTTTTTATTTTTCCAAGAGGTTTAACAAAATGTATAATAAGATTCCTGTTGAGATTAAACCTACATAAACTTCTACCAAAATCACTTATTCTAGTGTTTTCGACCCTGATTTTTGCCTCTTGAGATTAAACCTACATAAACTTCTGCCAAAATCACTTATTCTAGTGCTTTCGACCCTGATTTTTGCCTTTTGTTAAGAGAAAGAAGAGCCACTTCCTTGGCTCATATGCAATATGCATCCGTAGAAGTGGATTCCAATATCTTGGTAGTCAACAAGCTAAGGAGTAAGGATGATGGATACAGAAAAAAAGGTAGGCCCGAGGCTTTGACCTCTGGTTCCTCTTCTTCCCCTCCTCAGATGGACGAAGTAACCAAGTTACTAAAATCACTTTCTACTAGAATGGAAAGGTTGGAGTTGGAAGGAAGGAAGAGCTACAGGAATCCCCCTAATGCTAAAAATAGGGGTAACTTCAGAAGACCAAATAACACTCCCTAGGTTATCCAAAGAGATCAAATAAATAGGGATAGGGATGATCAGAGGATCCAGGCCCCTCTCCAAAATAACCTTGTTACTGATGACGAAGGAGAGGAGGAAGATGATGATCCTGAAATCCATTTTCTTGTAAATACGTCCTCATATCCCCATTTAACCCAATATTCATATGAGAAGTCTCTCATGGACAACCAACTAAATGATATGGGTAAAGGGGAAAAGGCCAGTAGTAGCCCAAATAAATACAACCTTGGGTCTAAGAAGAGAGAAGTTCTAAAGCCCAATATTCTCGATCAACCTACCAAAGAAGCAAATCTTGCTAAAGACGTAGCTGATAGCAGCAAATAAAAGAGAGCATAGAACCTCTCACCAGTAGCCAAAGGTCATATCCTAGAAGTGAGAGAAATTCTAAAGCCCCCCTCTTCTTTCATCTTTGAGCATGAAATTCAAAAAATTAGAATCCCTGTACCCCTTTTAGAGATGGTCAAGCATGAATATGTCAAAAAGTGTCTATCTAAACTTTTGCAGCCCGAGCCTTCTTCTCATTCCACTGATTTAGTAAATCTTCAATATGAAAATCCAGTAGTCATATTAGGCCCTTTGGTAGAAGATAGAGATGATTCATCCCATCACTTATATACCTCACTGAATATACATGACAAGGTGTTGCATAACTATTTGATGAACTCAGGGGCATCTCATAATCTCATGCCAAAAACTGTCATGGATGAACTTGGATTAGAAATAACAAAGGATTACCATGACTTATATTCTTTTCACTCTATGAAGGTGCAATGTCTTGGAGTCATCAAAGACCTGGTTGTGACCTTGTTTCACCTACCCATGAAAAGTGTGGTCATGGATATCGTGGTGGTTGATGTTCCCCCCAAGTTTGGCATTATCTTGTCAAGATCTTGGATAAAAATTCTTGGGGGAACTTTGCAAATGGACCTCACATATGATACCATTCCTGTGTTTGGGGGGGAGCATAGAATATTGTACAAGGAAGCTCAGTTGGCCTACATTATTAGTGATGAAGAAAATCCCACCAACCACCCTATTGTTTCACCTTACACTGATTTGGCATCCAGTTTATTACACCTCACTGACGTTCTTGAACCTCCTCTTGAAATAAAAAAAACATTCCATTGCTCTTTGTGAATATTCTCCTCCCATCACCTCTGTTTGGAAGATGTTTTTTTACAGAGCCTCTTCTAGAGAGGGTATTGATGCTAGAGTGGTCTTTGTTTCACCTACTCAAGAGACTATAGCTTTGTCCTACAAGTTAGAATTCGAAACTACCAATAATGTGGCAGAGTATGAAACTCTTTTTTTGGGTTTGGTGGCTACAAAGGGCATGGGGATTGAAGGGATATCAGTATTTGGGGATGCAGAATTAATTGTCCACCAGATCAAAAAAAATTATCAAGCTAAGCACCCTAGGCTAAGAGATTATATAAGTGAAGTATGGGACCTAGTTGACAATAAATTCTTATCTTTCAACATTTCATTCATTCCAAGAGAGGAAAATTTCATGGTTGATTCTTTGGTTGTTTCAGCAAGTAATTTTAGAGTCCCTCTGCCACCTAAACTCAAGTATGAGGTAGAAGTCAAATATAGACCCTCCATACCTAACAATGTCAAGCATTGGAAGGTGTTTGAGAATGATATTCAGATCAGAATATTCCTAGAGACTGTTGATGATTTTTTTGCATTACATATTGATCATGATCATGATTCTGAAAATAATCCTCATGCTGATGTTTTTCTTAACAAAATTGCTAACCATCATATTGTTCAGTTGCCTAGCAATCATATTCGAAAGGTACTAGCTCCTTTGGAAATACTATTTGACATGAATGATGTGGCATTAAAGGGTAAAAGTGCAACTGATGATGATGATGTAGCTGAGTGGAATGTTGGTATAGAGAAGGACCCAAAATTTGTCAAATTGTCAAGCAACTTATCAAGGGAACAAAGGATTGAATATGCCGAACTGCTAAAAGAATTTGTTGATGTGTTTACCTGGACATATGAAGACCTCAGAACATATGACACAAGTGTCATTGAGAATAATATCCCATTAAAGGAAGAGGCCAAACCATTTAGGCGGAAATTGAGACAAATAAATCCTATGCTACTGCCTATTATGGAAAGGGAAGTAAAGAAGTTGTTGGATGCCCAGATCATTGTACCCTTGAGATATTGTGGATGGGTAGCCAACCTAGTTCCAGTGAGGAATAAGAATGGATAAATCAGACTTTGTGTCGATTTTCGTAACCTGGACAGAAGCTCTAATAAGGATAATTACCCCTTTCCAAAGATGGAACACATATTGCATAGGGTGACAAGTGCATCTAGGATCTCCATGATTGATGGATTTTCTGGCTACAATTAGATATTTGTCTTGCCTGAAAACAGAGAAAAGACAAAATTCACTACTCCTTGGGGTACATTCATGTATGCTAAAATTCCCTTTTGGATTTATGAATGTAGGGGCAACCTTCCAATGAGCTATGGACATTGCCTTCATTGGAGAAAAGGATAAGTTTGTAGTCATCTATTTGGATGACATAACAATGTTCTCACAATATGATAGAGAACATTGTTATCATCTAATAAGGGTCTTCTTGAAATGAAGAAGTTTTGGTCTCTCCCTTAATCCCAAGAAATCTTTATTTTCCATGCAAGAGGGAAAGTTGTTGGGGCACATAGTATCATCTCAGTGGGTCAAGATTGATTCAAACAGGGTAGAAGTTATCCAAACCTTGTCGCTCCCTAGATCCAAGAAAGAAGTTTAGTCTTTCTTGGGGAAAATTGTTTTTCTGAGAAGGTTTGTTTCTAAGTTTGTTGAACTGGTAAAGCATATTACACCCATGTTGAGAAAAGGAAATGAAGTCAAATGGATTGTTGAGTCCAGATATTCTTTCAAACAAATCCAGAAGCCATTGACTAAGGCACTTGTGCTCATCAGTCCTGATTACTCCAAAGATTTTCTGATTTTTTCCTTTTCTTCATTTGATACAGTAGCAACTATTTTATTGTAGAAGAATGTTGAAAGGCTAGAGCATCCTATTTCCTTTTTCAACAGAGCATTGAGGGACGCTGAAATAAAATATGATATGATGGAAAAACAGACCTACGCTTTGGTCAAATCTCTCAAATCTTTCAAGATCTATGTTCTTCATTCAAGGGTCATTGCATACGTCCATTCATCTTCTGTGAAGGAAATTCACATTCAACCTAACATAGATGAAAGAAGGAGAAAGTGGATTGCCAAAATCCTTGAATTTTATCAGGCACTGAAACTATTGAAAGTTCTTAAAGCCTCGCAGGGAGGTCTCTATCCCCCATGGATCCTAATGTTAGCACATATGTTTGTAAAGGAGTGTTTTCCCTTAGGAATTGACCCCTTGGAGAAAAATCGAAGGAAATCGGGCTAAAAACCCACAAAATGTGTTATATCTAAGGTCAGGAGGAGTGAATTTAACTCTTGGAGCATTGTGATAAGGTGCACGTAGATCTGGGTGGTTGAACATAGAGCGCTTAAATCTATAGCTAGCATCCGATATCAGACCCCCCCTCCAACCTTCTACCTTTAACATGGGGGTCCGAGTTAGTGTTTTTGGAAGCATGGCCCCCCCACTACGTTTCACCCTCATGTCAACTCGGACACCACCCCCCACACTTTACCACATACTCCCCACTCCCCCTCTGAGCTAATGTCCTTACCACTTCCCATTACCGCCATCATTGTGGCTGCCACCTATCCTCCACCCACATCACTCGCGCGCATGACCCATTCCTACTATCACATCTCCCCTCTCGCCTCCCAACATATGTCTTCCACTTCCCCTTCATGTCACCTTCGTCATGTTTTCGTGTCCCCCCTGACCACTCACATCCCTTTGCCTCCATGTATTCTCCCTGCACCACATCACCCTCAGACCTTTTACACTGCATCTCCTGCATGTTGACGCCTACAAGTTCCTAGTAATCGTTGTGCTACCATATCCTTCCACTTGGACATAGCTCACTCGTTGTTCCATGCAATTTTGCGCCAATCACCTCACATATCACCATCTCCTTCCTCCATGTCCACCTGCCAGTTTCCCCTGTAAGTATCCAACAAAGATCCAGATGGTGTAGTTTCATAGTGCGGCCAACACGTTTTCCAGATGCAGGAGTTGACTCAGGCCCTGTCTTGATCTTGATGCAGACAGTTAATGAAGTGGGGGAAGGTGTTTGAAAAATCATCTCCCCCCATAAATGGAAGGCTCAGAAGTTATGGTTAAGGAGACAGGACTATCAGCAAGTCAGGTTCCTATTGAAGCACGTTGCGTCTAACAAAAGATTGCGTCTGACAGGAGGTTGCATGCACAGTTTGCAGAGAAGACTCTAAACGTAGAGCCTTGAATGCATGACTCGAGCACATCTCTGATGCTAGTGGCAAGTTGTTCTGAGTATATGAAAGCATTTTTTATATTTTGTTATGGTCGATGGTTGAGCTAGGCTCCCGTATTGTAAAGTTCTAATGAATCTTTGGTTCTCTGGTTATGTAACTGGATTCGATACTTCTTGTTTAATGAAATTCATCTTCTTTTCGTCTCTCTATAAAACTGTGCTAAAACACTCAGGCATGGAAGATCCATTTGAGGGTTGTTATGATATTGTGATGTATGTTTGATTACAGTGGTATCGTAACCAATTTTATTCGTCTCTTATTATATTTTTCCCTCCTACAATGAATAGCTTGGGCATGGACGATCCAGTCGGCCTGTTGTAGCATCATTGTGATGAAGGTTTGATCATAGTATTTATGTGATTGTGTTGTTTAGACATATTTTCTGTCTATAGCCTGGGCTTAAGAGCGATCTTGAGTCTGAGGTTTTCTTCTCCAAGCTTCCTAAAAGCCTGATGCCCATAGCAGTCTTGTTCACCTTTCTCACTAATTCTTCCTCCTACTCACCCTTACTACCACCTACTGACTGAAGTTGATCAAGACCTTAACTGCTTGTGCATGCTGGTCTAGTTTTCTGAGTTAAAAATATATTTTTCTGAGTCTGCGCCCATTTGACCTCCTCAAAATTAATCATTGTAACATACAAACTAATGTTCGATGCAATCCGAGGGTGACTTCATACAATGGGAGAAATTATTACTTATTGCAGGAGCTCAATGTAAATCTCATTGGTGGAGGAATTGTGAATGGAAGGTTTCTCAAACACTACCTTTCTTGAAAATATTTTGGTTTTTCCATTTCATTGTAAATAACCATTTTATTTTTTAGATAAAGTAGTTGAAGTCAATAATCAACAAAAAATTGAAGTCCAAAGTGAAGGCCCTAAGTTTATGTTGAGTTTAGTGAATTTGTGCCAACTCTTGTTAGACAGTTTGTTTTTCTGTTTAGAGTCCTTTTGAGTCAAATAAAGCACAATGGATAAGGCACATGGTCTGTTGTTCTTTTCTACCTCACAGAGAGGATAGCATCCCCAAAAGAGCTAGTTGTTGATGCAGGGGATCAAATTTTGCTCAAAATTCAAAGTGCTTGGAATCTCTTCAAATTAGATAGGAGCGTAGGCCTCGTCGTCACAAACCCAACACAACTCATTTGGTTTCAAACGGACATCGGATGAGAAAGATATCGCGTTTTGTTCAAATCGTCAAATAGGCAAAAAAAATGTGTTGACTGTACAACCCATACAGTCCGTACAGCCCGTACAGATGCTGACGTGGTAGGGTCGTATGACACATGGCAGGGCTGATTTGGCAGGGCCATACGAAATGTGGCAGGTGATGGTTGGCAGTTGGATGACGAACCGTTTCTTGACACGTGGAATTGGTGGCGAATGGAATGATGACACATGGCCCAATCAATGGCCGCCACGTGTCACGTTGGCTATGGTTTAAAAGTTTTGTAGTTGGTAGGACTTGACCCCACGACCTCTGGGCAGGGGAAGAGCCCTGGGAAGGGCCGCCCAACCGATGCGCCACCGTTTGTTTCTTATTATATATATGAGTTTTAAATTATATGAATTGATATATGTTGTGATATGGGGTGGGGTCTGGGGCCGGGGATTAGCCCCGGCCCCCAGTCATATATGTTTGCAATGTAACCACCAGTGTGGCCTGCGTTCCAAACCATTTACCATATGTTTTAAAACGTAGTCCCTTTCCATATGAGTGCATGGTCACATGACTCATATGCCCACGAACTTGGCAGTTAGGGGATGGGCGTGCCCTAACCGTCCTACCGTTCGCACCATTTTACGGTTGTGCCCGGTGCTAGGTTTTAACACATATATGTGCATCGAGGCTAGGTTGAGGAGGTAGAGGTGCATTTTGGCGATCCACATACAACAAGTTTCAAGGGGAACTTCCAGGAAGCCTATCTTCTTCAGGTTTTGGGCAAACGAGGTGCCGAAAAAGACCAGCTAGGGGTTTTTGGACGTTCTGAAGCCATTGGAGCCATCTATTTGGAATTTTGAACATTGTAAAGCACATATTTGAGCACTTTGAGCAAATAATAAAAAAGATCCATTAGAATTTGGACTAGGAGATGTAGCCCAAGAGAGGGGTGAACTCCTTTATCATTTGTTGTGTTATGTGTTTTTTGTTCATTGTTATTTGTTGTTTTTTATATGCATCTTGAATGTGTTATTTCTATAAAATTTGTGTTTGCAAAATTCATCCATTTGCATAAGAATACTTGAATTAAAACTTGCAAATATTTTCAAGAATACAAGTCTTTATCATTTTCAGATCAAGTTGGTATCAGAGCTTAGGTTTTTGAAGACTTGATTATCTGCAAGTGTTTTTTTTTCTGATGCTCACAAGGCTGAAACTCACAAGAGAAGAAGGTCAACTTGTAGAGCCAAGTTCTCATCCTTCAAGAAGAAAGATTATATCATCACCTCAAGCTTCAAGGAGGCATTCACCAAGTATGGCTCATGAAGAGAGTCATGAACAT
>SNQJ01S0105013.1:0-19299 GCA_010110895.2 Picea sitchensis
ATTTATTTTATATAGTGATAACCATGCATTACAGTTTGTGACTCAACAAGAAAAGTTGAATCAGAGGCATGCTAAGTGGGTTGAATACATGCAAAATTTCACTTTTGTAATAAAACATATTTCTGGTACTGCTAACAAAGTAGTTGATGCTTTGAGCAGGAAATGTTTGTTGTTACAGGAATTCAAAGTAAGGACGTTAGGCTTTGATGATATGAGGGATATGTATGCAGATGATCTGGATTTTGCAGAAGCATATGAAGCAACTGAGAATCTAGTTCTCAGAGACAGAATACCTTGGATAGACTATATGTTCCAAGAAGGATTGTTGTTTAGAGGCAACAAATTGTGTATTCCAAATTTCTCCATGAGGGAGAATCTGTTAAAGGAGAAACACAGCGGAGGCTTAGCAGGACACTTCGGTCACGACAAAACATTTGCAAGACTGAGCGAGTCATACTTTTGGCCAGGGATGTGAGCAGAGGTCAAGAGGTTCGTGGACAGGTGCAGGATTTTCCATCACTCGAAGGGCAGAAAGCAGAATGCGGGTTTTTATAAGCCATTGCCCATACCTGAGAAGCTGTGAGACGAAATTAGCATGGATTTCGTGTTGGGATTGTCGAGGACACAAAGAGGTGTTGATTCGATCTTTGTGGTAGTGGATAGGTTTTCTAAGATGGAACATTTCATTCCATGCCAAAATACCAGTGATGCAACTCACATCGCAAATTTGTTTTTCAAAGAGATTGTTCAACTTCATGGATTGCCGAAAAGCATAGTTTCGGACAGAGACACAAAATTCATAGGGCATTTCTGGAGGAAATTGTGGAAGAAGTTGGGAACTAACTTGGCGTTTAGTTCTGCTTATCATCCGCAGACGGATGGGAAAATGGAAGCTATGAACAGGAGTCTAGGAGACTTGCTGAGAAGCTTGGTAACGAAGAACCATAGCAGTTGGGACAATATATTGCCACAGGCAGAGTTTGCTTACAATGACTCAGTAAATCAAAGAACATGAAAAAGTCCATTCTAGATTGTCTATGGGAGGCAGCCAAGAGGAGTTTCTGAATTAAGGGATTCAGAACAGACTGACACTAGCAGTGCTAGCGCAGGAGAATTCACTGAAGTGATGAAGGAACTTCACAGCCGGGTGAAGGAGCGACTATTGAATTCAAGTCAGGAGTACAAGCGCAGAGAAAATCAACATCGGAGACAACTTCAATTTGAAGTTGGCGATCTAGTTCTGGCACATTTAAGGAAAGAAAGGTTCCCGAGAGGAAAATACAACAAGCTGAAAATGAAGAAAATCGGACCATGCAAGGTCTTGAAGAAGATGGGAGAGAATGCTTATGAGATCGAGTTACCAGAGGACATTGGAATATCTATGATATTTAATGTTTCAGACTTATATCCATATAAAGCTAATGAAGCAGGAGCAGAAAGTGATGATCAACCAGAGATCCAATGGTAGAAGCAGATGCCAGTTACAGAAAAGACACAGATGGAGCAGATATTGAATAAATGAGTGGGTAAGAAAACCCGAAGGAAAGAATGTTTTGAATACTTGGTCAAATGGAAGGGACATCCAGTGGAAGATGCCAGCTGGGAGAATGAAGCAGAAATTTTGAAGCATGGACATACCATGCAAGATCTCATGGACAGGAGCCCATGCAAATTTTCAAGCGAGGGAGTATGGTGCAGGAGCATCCCTCACGACAAGCAAAACCAACGTGGAAGCAGAAGATAGCTAGAAGATGTCCAGCGCGAGTTTTTTGAATATTCCCTTGAAGTTGATACGCAAACATAAATGAGATCATTTAATGAAGGCACTTTGGTGGAATGTAATCAGACCTCGAGCCATACGCTCTCGTCTGAGATAGACAGAGGCATTTATAAGTAGTAAATGTAAGTAGGTAGAATTGAATTTTTAGATTAGACAGTTCTAGAAGAAGGAGGGAAACGGGATATAGACACCCTCATTGTATCATTGTAACATTAATAGGAAGAGTGAGAAGAATCTAGAGCATAGGAGAATAGAAAAGGATTGTAGAAGAACACCCATGTACAGATCTCGAATTAATAGAAGAAGTTGATTCAGATTCATGGTTGTTGTGTTATTCTCTGTGTATGTGTGTTGAATGCTCTACTTATGAGAATTACTTCCTGTTATGCATTTGTTGTTGTGATGTGTGTATGATTTCATATGTTGAGATTGAAATCTGAGAGGGATTGAAGTGAGTTACAATTGTTTTCTCTTTCTGGGCAAGGATTCCTGCAAGGAGTGCAGTCAAAGTTGCCCGCAAGGAGTGCGTTGGCAGAAGGCTCAAGGAGTTAAACTCTTGTTCTCATTCACTCAGAAGTGGAAGAGGGTTGCTAAAGCTATGCAAGGAGTGCGCAAGGATAAGGAGAGACTCAGTGGTGAAACTAAGTGAAGTATTGAAGGACTATTGCTGCAGGTGTGCGCAGAGTCAAAATATCTCAACACTTAGAAGTGTTCGAGAACTGCCGCAAGGAGTGCATGCAGAGAACCTCTTTGAGGATGGAAGCATGAGGAAGCTCAGGAGGGATAAGGCTTTCAAATCCGTTGAGGATAAGCACTGAGGGTCTGTGCATAAAGCAATTGAATAGCTGTTGCAAGGTTACGTGCAGGAGGATCAAAAAATAGCCAAGAAGGAAGTGGACGGTCAGGATCTCACAGAGGAGATCGATAGGATCCCGTCAACCGTTGGATATATTAAAGAAGTGAAGAGGTTACGGTCGCACTGGGAGTGCAAGCTACAGGGTTCGTGGACCATTGGATCGTGGACCAGTTACCCGTCAGCTGTTGGATCTGACACAAGCAGTACAGAAGTTCCCATTGGGATTTGAAGGATCGGGAATCCCGTGGTCGAGTGTTTCTCAACAATAGAAACCCCAAAACCCTGGAAAGATATGGGTCGTCCATCTATTGGGGACAGGTGGAAAGGAGTCAAAATTTCATCGGCATTCCGAAACTTCCAGAGTCAAGGATCCATGACCAGGAAAACCCCGTAACAATGGAGGGAGTACAGCCATAGGATCTCAAGGAGGACACGTGGTGCGCGATCACCAGATCAGGATTTTGGCCATCGAAGTTCAGGTAAGTGGAGGTTCCTAGCTTTGTAAAGTAGCAGACCCCAAGAATTGATATGAACTATCCATCATCTGGGACACGTGTCAGAAATCGAGAAGAGAATCAGAATCGGCATATCGGAGTTCTTGAGGACAAGGAGCTTGAGACCTTTCAAGTCCCAAACCCCGGAGGAAATCGGGACCGTTCATATTAGAGGATGCGTGGCAGAGATCTGCGTCATCGGGGAAAGTCGCGACAGGGAGTAAGCCCATCGGTGATTGGAGTTCATCGGGAAATCATGGATCCCGGTGATAAGTGATTCATACACATTGAAATCCCAATCGAGGAAACCCCGATCAGTGGGGAACAACTGTCAGCATAGCAGGCAGAAGGAGGAATCATAGTGGGAGACAGGTGCCATCCTAACGGAGAATCGACGATCCACAGGTAAGTGTTGAATAACATTAGAATTCCCGTAGCCCCGACGGGTTGAAGCCATGGTCACAGGTTAGCAGTCATATGGTGTGAAGCCTATAGCCGAAGGGCTATCAGAAAAAAATAAGCGCATCGAAATTCGGGAAATCGCGAATATTGGGAACGCGGGTATTTCGACATCGTAAACCTTGATATCCCGACGGGGGGGGAGTTTATTACTGCGGTCATATAGGAGTCGATCGCGTGGTTTAAGAACTTATCCAAGTGGGCTGAGGCCACAAAAGGAGGCACATCGGAGATCGGGGATCGACGTTTCGAGTCACCAAAATATCGTGAGTGTTAAAATCCCGATAGAGGAAACCCTGATAGAGAAAAAGGGGGATTTCAAGAAGAGTTCCCTGTGGGAGGAATATTTCCCAATAGGGAAATAGAAGAATTTCATAGTTCTTCAGGCCGAGGAAGGAGAAAGGTCCTATGGGAGGACGTGCCCTAGAAGGCACGCCTGCGTCAAAAAGGCACGGGTTCAAGGATCGAAGTGGAAGATTCCACGATTGTGCCACATAAGACAACACATGTATCAGAGTGCCACATGTATGCCATGTGGCACTAACTTGGATTTAAAGGTGGAAGGAAAAAAACTTTGGAGGGTTGAAAGTTTTGAAACAGAACTCGAATTTGGCCATAGTTATAGTCATTGGAAAGATCTTGACAAGCCAAATGAATATACACGGTCTATATGGAGAAATTAAGTAGTTAAGAAAATTGAAAATTTTTAATACCCCATCCCTTGGAAGGTACTTAATGGGTCTGGTATGTTACATAAAATACATATCCAAAAGATTGAATGCTAGAGAAAAATAATCAGGAAGTAGAAATCAATATTATCAGTGTGGGAAGTACAAAGTAAACCCATCGAGGTTGTTGGTGCAAAGTTGATCAGACCAGGGTCCTTCTCAAGTTACCAACAAAAGGTACTGAGTAGTCTAGAGCGTTGGCATTTTTATCTTCTCCGGAGAGAATAAGTCTCACCTGAAGCGCAACTAAGACAAGAATATAGGGAAGGGTAAGGAGAATACTTAGACAAATCCATACATTCTAAGGATCTTTGTTAGTATTGCACAAGATAAAATAATGAGTAGCAGATTTGAACCCATGTATAACTAATAATAAAGACAACAAAGTTGCGACAACATTTGCAAACAACTATAACATATTCATCTTATTAGACATGAAGAAGTAAAGTAAAACTGACAATTCATAACCATAAACAGAGAATTTACACAAAATACTTTGAAATTTTAGGTCCTTCCATATATTATCATTAAAAGGTTTCTCAGATACAATTCAACAGATATAGACATTACTCTATTACAATCTTTGCTATCTCCAAACTCATTCCTCAGAGATCTATCTACCCTTTTCCCAAAATGGACATTAATTACGGTAACCCTAATCGCGTCTAACATTAATTACAATAAAATTAATGGACGTTAATTATAGTAACACTAATCACATGGAGTGAATCATAATCCTTTCTACACCATCTAACACTTTACAATCATATACATATCGTATATATAGGCTAATTGGGATTTATTTTGTTTTAGACTTCACATGATTTCTTGTTCTTGTTCTGTTGTAACTTTTTTTTCCATGTTGGTGTTGCGTTGTCCTTCTTTCCACTTTTTGTTTCCTCTCTTGCTCTATTTTCCATATCCTTTGTGGATTGTGCAACTTGTGTTTGACAAAAATTGGGATTGTAGTCTTCCTTGTGCAACTTCTAATAAAAAACGAAGGGCCCAATAGGCTCCAACCACAATCCTTGACTCGCCCTTGAGTCAAGTCCTTGGCTCTTTTGTGGCTTATGGGAGTTCCTATTTCTTTCCTTTATTCTCTGTATCTTATTTTCTCCCATATTTTTCTTGCACTCTTTCATTTTTTGCCTCTTCAAATGAAGGGCCCAACTCTAGGACCAACTCCAAGGATATTTCCTTACTCCTTGAAAACTAACAATTTTGTCCTACCACTTCCTGAAAAGGAGTGAAGATTCAACCATGAACTATTGAGTCCCATCTGTAATGCATCCCTTAGGCTTAGATGTGACCAGGGAGTTCCACTTTGAATCAACTGTAGCATCTACCTAATGCATATGCATGTAGATTTTCTGAACGACAGGTTGAAACTCCCATAGCTCTTTCTTAGCTATTGACTGCACTTGAAATAGAGCATTCAGATCGTTTTCCCCATGTTGTATTTGATCAAATTTTTCTTGTTTTTCCAGCGGATACATAGTGGCATCAAATTCCTCGTTAAGAAATTGTATCTTTGTGTGCATATCCTCAAGATTTTGGTTGTGCCTTGCAATGATACCCATCCAATCGATAACTTCATGAAATATCCTCATGCATTTTGTTGTTCATTTGTGCAGTGTTTCTCTTGCGTTATTCCCTTCAAGCACTACTTTTTCCATCTTCTCTTGAAGCTTCACGGGTTGTTATTCTGCTTCACGCTAGCTCTCCCACAATTGTGCTCCAAGGTTCTTTGTGCAAATAGCCAACTCTAACCATGCTCTATGGAGTACCTCAATCTGCTGCTCAGGCTTGCCTATTGCGCTGGATTTAGGCAGTTGCGGTGCTACCTTTATTATCTTTGGCTAGGATTCTACAAGCTTCTCCTGGAATCTTTCCATTTTTTGCTCCTCCTAGATCTTTGCGTATTCCTCTTGTGTCCCGCGTGCTTGGGCGAGGAGTAATTCCTCCCTTGAAAACTATTTATCCCACTTGACCAGTTGGAGGCTCTATGCCAATTTATCAGTTAAGGCTCTGATCATCCCTACTAGTTGTGTTGACAGCCACTAAGCAAGGTCAATAGAAGAAGTGGTGGCATCCCTAGGTACTCTGACCTTCAATGGGATTCCACTGGTCATTGAATTATCTAAAGGTGTCTCCACCTCTTCCTCCCATGTATATGGACCTTTCGATGGCTACACAAGTCTCATCCTCAATGTTGATGGAAGGAATGGTAGGACTTCTGGTTTTTCCAGGCAGAGTTGAATCAACTCTACACACTATTGTGGATTTTGGAGTATTATATCCAATTGTTCTTGCAACGAGGTTGCACTCTGTTATGATGTATTTTTAGGTTCCTTCTGAAATTCTGACACTTATGCCTCTTCCTGGACCTCGGCTTTTGGGGTTTCCCTTCTTTGGATAGCAGCCTTTTCATTGATCGTTGAGGGTGTGCGTTGAGGACTTGGGACTTTCAGCATTGGTACTATTTGAATCTTCATTGAAGGTGGAGTGTCCTAAATTGGTACAAAAGGAACAATTTGTTGGCTTGGGACTTTAGGGTTTGGACTAGTGAGTTCTGGTCTATGTTCGGGTAGTTCAGGGGGGTCCAACTACATGGGCTCTGGTTCAGTGGTTTGGGGTGGGATGGTAATTTATCAAGGTGGAGACTGGGGTTGTGGGGGTGATGGGGTTTGTTCAGTAATGATGGTGGTGGATGTAGTGGTATGAGATTCAGGATCATCATGAATGTCAATGATTGTTTGGGCCACTTGAGTCAATGATCGAGTACGAGGAATGGTTGATGATATAGGCAGAGGGTTTAGAATATTTACTAGGGAGAGCCCTGTCCTGTGTTTCTTGACCAACGGATATCCAATGAAAGAAGCATTTAGGATGGAATTTACATCTTTACCTATCAACATGGATTTCTCTAGAAGTTGTGGGAACATGGCCAATGTCCTCTTCTTTCATTCCAGTGATTGCATCTCTTCATCCTCCTCCTTCAAGTCCATCTGCATTGGAGCCTCATTTTTCTTCTCCTTTGGGTCGGAGCTTGGTCCTACCCCTGCCTCCTATACTTTTTTATTCAAAACCTCCACCAGTAGAAGGTAGTACATCCCCGACTTGCACATGTTGCGTTTCACTCCTGGCCATGACATGACCTCCTTGTCAAAGGCCTCTTCGTCTAGGTAGAACGACAACATCCGGGAGTGGAAGTATTCTCTCTTGGAATAACTTGTCCAGAAAAATGTGTGGTGGAGGTTCATGTTAAATGTTATGTTCCACGTGTTCAGGTTGAGAAATTCCTGAGGTATGCACAACCTATGAGTTGCGTCAATCAACTAGTTATACCATTTTGAGAACGTTGCATTGTTGAATGCAGTGTTCTTTGAGTCTGGCCTTGAGTTCCAAGGATCAAACATATTTTCCAGTTGGCCTTTGTCTACTGGTGATATCATTCTTCCTGAATGTGGCATCCACTTCATCATGGAGAACACAACTAGAAGGTATCTGTAGGTGAAGGTGCCTCCCTTCTCTTGATCTTCCTCACATGCTACCAAGATTTCTTCCAAAAAGTATATGCACTAGTTAAATACTGCTTCATTGGCATAAAAGTCCGCTATCGACAAGGCATCTAGTGTGCACTCACCCTTGTAATATGATCGCATCACCTTTATAGTGATCACATAACACACTATTTTGACTGTCTCTGGTAGAATAGGGTCAATCTTGGTTATGTGACCCCCTCTCTGAGTATGAAATCGTTCATACAAGTTGGGTTCTCCCTATTTCTTCCCATTCTTATTGGGACCTTGAAATCCTTTGGATACGTCCTTTCCTTCAAGCGATAATCCAGTAAGTTGATGGATATCCTCCACATGAATTGGGTATTTTATATCCATCCATAGGCTCCTGTCATGTACCCTACTAATGAGGAACTTGGTACATCTCACAACCTCACCTGAAGTGTCGAACATTGGTAAATATATGAGATTCATAATGGTGGAGTTGAAGAGGTTAATGAACTTCGGCTTCGACACAAATTGCGTCCCTCCCAACTCATCTAGAGCCACACTCTAGAACACATCGATGTTCAATTGTGGGAACAAGACCTGGTCTGTTAGGTCAAGGTCGAGGCATTTCACCTGCTCAACCTTTCCTTTGAGATCACCCACGATATCAACCCGAGGATCACATGGCTCATCCGACACAACATCTTTAGAAACTACACTCCTTATTCCTATATCTCTTGGCATAGTGACTCTAGACTGTCAACAAACTTCGACAAGCTAACTAGGATTAGGGATCGTGACGGAGGCTCAAGCGATTGCACATTTGTGAGCAAAATTCAGAATTCGCAAGGCACTAAGCTCTCTATGGGAAACAATACATCTTACATCGAGTTCACACAACCTTATACTCAGGCTTAGCTAGAAAGTTTTGTAATAACTACTAAGGCCATTCATCATTAACCCTATAGATGAAACTTGGAGCTGAGTTGTCCAACGAGACTGTTTAACGTGGTAAATCTATCAGGTGATCCTGGCATTTACTGATAAAGTTGGTTAGGGACATGGCTAACTGCAGACCTTGTCGTTTGAACAGATGAGAGTCCTAGTGTGAATATCAATGGAATCTTCCCATATCACGGCTTTATGGTTTAACAAAATTCATACGGGTTACCATAGCAGTCATAAAGGCTATGATTGGACTGGGTTCGTGTGGCACATGGACTAGGATTGCATCTGTATTCGCTCTCCCTTCGACCAAAAATGGGTCCCCATCACATTGAATGGTTGTCATTAATATAATCGCGACTCTTATGATCCTACACTACTAAGTAAGAAGTTCTACATCAAATTAACACTTAGACAAAAAAAATGAAATACATGTCGTGGTGCAACAATGCACACTTCAACTGTATTAACTAAATTCAAAGAACAAACAATTTTTTTCCAGAAATTAAATTCTAACTACTATACATGCTCCTTTGGACTAGAGAAATAGTCCTTTAGCTAAGTTCTAATAAATATAGGGTTTCAGGCGAGTGCCATTCACCCATCCTGGCCGAAGTATGCCATCTAGTTGCACGAGTCTGACTTCTCCTGAAGGTCGGATCTCCACAACTATAAATGGTCCCAAACAATGCATGCACAACTTGAATGGATGTTTCTGGTATCGACTGTCATAAAGTAGAACCTTATCTTATTGCGCAAATGTTTTAGTCTTAATGTGCCTAGCATTTTTTTCTTGTTTTCTCAACTAATTGATGAAAGTTTGCTAAAAACCTAGTCTCATCAAGTTGTTGCAACTCTATGACCCTCTATGCATTTGATTCATCCTCTGACATGTATGTAATTTGTGCAATGCATAGGCTCGTGGTAATGAACTATACAGGTACCACAACTTATTTCCCATAGACTAGATGAAATGGAGTATACTTGTGAAGCTTCTTCATGGTTGTCCTATAAGCCCATAAAACTGTTAGGACTCTGTCATCCCAATCTTCCCTATTTTTGCAAAAAACCTTTGTTAATCCTCTCTCCAGAATCTTATTAACTATGCCATTGGCTTGTGGATGGTAAGGGATACTTTTATGATGTTGTATTAAGAACTCTTTTGTAATCTTTATTTTCTATTGTACTACTGATAAAATGACCACCCTGATCACTGGTTAGACTCCTAGGGAATCCAGACTGAGTGATAATACTTTCAAAAATAAACTAAAAAACTGTTTCCTCAGCCCATTGTGTAAGGTAATCAGTTGCGGTAATAATGTACATGTCCTTTGAGTGCTTAGTTGTGGGGTTGATTGGTCCAATAAATTCAACCACCCACTTCTCAAATGCTTGTAGAGCTTGAACTGGATAAAGAGGAAATGTGTCTCGCCATGATGGCTTGCCTACTCTCTAACAAACATCACAAGATATAGCATATTTCTTTGCATTTTTCAAGAGTGTGGCCCACCATAATCCATCATGGAGGAATTTTTGCGTAGTATCCTTTCCTCCAACATGGCCTCCTACAACTTCACTATGGAATTCCCACAGTATGTTTTGTCTTTCATGGTGTAAAACACACCTTCTAAGGATACTACCTAGGCCCAACCTATACAATAGTCTCGTGATCAATTGATAGTCCACTGCTTGAACCACCATACGACGTTTCTGAATTGTGGAGTATGTTTCTAGCCTGGACCTTGTACTTAAGAAGAATGCTATATCTTCCAAGTATTCTAGTATGGCCTCAACCTGAAACAGGTCTACATCTAGGAGATGATCATCAACTACTGTGCCACTTTCCCCTGACTCTAATATGGACAGGTGATTAGGGCCCACGTTGCATCTTCTAGGTTTGATGATCACCTCAAATGAAAATTCCTGAAACAGTAACAACCATCGACAAATTATTCCTTCAATGACAGGCTTGTTAACTAGATATTTTAACACAGAATGATTAGTGAAAAAATTAAAACGAGAGCCTAACAAGTAATGTCTAAAATTCTGTAGAGCATAAATCATAGTCAAACCCTCCCTTTTTGTGGTTGTATAGTTGTGCTCAACTTGCGATGGATTCCTGATAAAAAAGTAGATGGGATGATCCATGGCTCCATCTCTTGGTTGCGCTAAGATGGCTCCCAGGGAAATACCTGATGCGTCCACGTGCACATGAAATTCATTTTCCCAATTCAAAAATATCAGAATAGGTGTTGTGATAAGATTTTCCTTTAGGATGTCAAATGCTTTATCACATTCTGGTGTCCACTGGACCACTTCTGAATTCTTTAGTAGATTTTCTAGGAGTGAAGTAATGTTTTCATACATTCTGATAAACCTGTGATAGTACAATGTGTGTCCTAGCATGGAGCACAATTGTTTAGCACTCGAAGGTGGTGGAATGTTCACAATAACCACAACTTTGGCTGGGTATACCAATACTCCTTCTCGGCATACTATATGGCCTAACATATTTCCATGTGGCACATAGAAGATACACTTTCTGAGGTTCAAAGATATCCTGAATTCCCTATACCTATCAAATATCAGATGTAGTAATTCTACATGTTCTTTGAGCAGACTGTACACTGTCCAATAGTCCATATAAACTTATATAAATTTGTGAATGAATTCTCAGAAGGTTGTTACTACAATCCGGGAAAAAACTGCAGGGGCGTTATTTAGACCAAAGGGCATCACATTGTATGCAAATGACCCCCATTTTTTTATGAACTTGGTCTTTCTTTTGTCTTCTTCAATAATTCTCACTTGGTGATACCCCGAAATCCATCTGTAAATGATTAAGTTGTTTCCCCACAACCTGTTTTATCACCTTGTCAGTAAAATGTGTTGGAAAAGGGTCATGCACATAGGCATAGTTAAGGATTCTATAGTCTACACATACCCTAATGTATTCTATACCTTTATTTCTCTGAATGACTATGGGGATAACCCATTCTGCTTCTTCAACTGGAAAAATAATTCCATCCTCAAGCATCTTGTCTATTTCCCTCTTAACCTTCTCTTTCACCCTGGGGTTAAGACGATATGGTCTATGACTTACATGTTTTGATCATGGTTTTAGTTCAGTTTTCATCTCTCTCATAGCTCCTTTAATCCCTTTTAGCTATGAGAATGTCTTTGGGAATAAGTCCTCATACTCTCGCAACAGGCTATGTATTTCTTGGCTAGTTTGCTCATCCCAGAAATATCCTACCATAGCTATGTTGGGTTTCTCTGTAGTTCCTATGTTGAATTTTCACAACTTCAATGGATGATTATAAGAACTATCAGTATGAATGGGTATGGTGTTCTAGATTTCTCTACTTCCTTTTGTTTCCTTAATGGATAAGTTTGTCGGTTCTTCCAAATCATCCGTATTTTCCAAATCCTTCTCAATCTTATAGCATTATATAGGTGTCTTGTTCGTGTCTAGGAAAAGGTTAGACTGAAGCATTTGAATATGCTTTGCACATACCAGTGGGTATTATTTCCGTTCACCAACATTGGTAAAAAGGAATTTTTTAATACTTTGCAGGACTATCTCAAGATCGGGGTACTTACTTGTAAAAGAGAAGTCATTGCAAAATTGGTCGGCTAACGTTTTTCAGTTGTTGGTCTGCCTTTTGGTTTCTTCATGCATGTACCAAGATTTCAAAATTGGACCTAATGAATGGATAAATACTTGAACCCACAAGCAAGATGGTATTTCCACAAATTTCCACTGTCTCACGCATTGTTCAATATGTGTTTTAGGATCAGAGCATCCATTGAATAGTTGCGCAACTTGGAAATCCACCTACATCTCTAATTTCAGTTGCTCCTTATCTTGAAATCTATATCAGATAGCTTGTTTCACATCCTCCCAATTATTAATCAAGTCTTTGTGACTATCCCACCATATATCAGGGGTTTCCTTGAGGGATAAGTCCATAACTAAAATCATTTGATCCTCTGCTATCTTCTCTTCCATGTTGACCATAAGTTTTTCAAGTTCTGAGGTATTGTTGGCCCTTGACTAAGTTTTTGAATAATCTTGGTCATGATTGACCATTTTTGGGACTTCAACAGCCTGCTGAAGATGGAGCGCCAGACGAAGAAGAGATCATAGGATCTCGGCCCACTTTTGGGCCCATTTTGGGTTTTGGGAATATGTAATGGGAAAGGGATGTCAGCCCGTGGGTTCACCCATGCTTAGGACCACTTTTGTAAATGTATAAATAGACATCTAGGAATCTTGTAGAGTATTGTATTTATGTGATATAGGTTATGTGCCAAGTGGGATCTATGTGATCGAGATGTTGTGCATTCTATAGGCTTGTAGAGCTTAGTGCAAGTCCCTCTGTGGAGATATAGAAGGATTTGTGTTGTAAGGCAAGGAAGAAGGATATAGTGAGTTGCACAGATCTTTTGTCCTATGCGCAGTAGGTTTTGGTGGCTCCATTCTTGTAACCGATTGAAGACACTAATAAAGAAGAACAGTTGGTGGATGTAGCCATAGAGTGGGGGTGAACCACGTAAATTTGTGTGTTATGCTTTGTGCTTTGACTTGATGTGTTTGTCCCTTCTTTTGAAAAGTGATTTGATACATTTAGATGGATATACTTATGCTTTGTGCTTCATTAGATGTGTATTAATAGTAGATCTGATATGTATCAAGATTCTTAGTTTTGATCTACCGGATCTGATCTATTTTATCGTTGCTAAGTACTAAGATACCTTAGATCTAAGTGAATGTTGCGATGATTTGTGCTATTTGCGAAGTATAATAAGGGTTGAATATTGATGAATGATCAATGCTAAGTTCTTTGTAAGTGATATAATCACAGACCTATGTCCCAGCTAAGGTTGCAGACACCTGAGTCTCTCAACCACCCCTGCTTCTACCTCGGGTGAGACTTCATCTGCTTTGCAGGTGTTTCCGAAAGGGCCGGTAGTTAGGTTTTTGTTGGTGCGCTATTGTAGCGTTGAACCCCGGGTCTACCCCTATGCCAACAAATGGTTCCTTTGTCGGGACTTGAAACTGTGATTGCTGGGAACTGAGGAAGAAGAATCTTTGTGCAAAGATTCATCCTGAAACTATGGAAGCTCTGTGCGTGGATCTGTGCCCTAGTGCGAAGTATTCCACTTGATCTGAAAAGCTATGTGCTAAAGAAAGAAGGTCATATATGAAGAAAAGAAGAAAGATCTGAATGCTTTGTGTTCTAAGAAAAGTAAAAGTGGAAGTTTCTAAAGAAAAGAGGTTAGATTTGCAGAAAAAGAGGTAATATCTATAAGCTCAGTGCTCTAATAAAGGTAAGAATAGTTAAGCGTTTTTAGATCTGGAAGTTTTGTACTCTGTAGAAGTAAGATAAGTGGAAATTTTTGTTTCTAAAAACATGAATCTAGGTGTGTTTGATAGATTCTGTCCTAGCTTGAAAACTACGGCTCTGATAGATGAAAGAAAGCTTGATATGAATCAATCTGATAAGCATAATGATAGATATGTTATACCTATGTATAGAAAGAATGCTTGGACTAACAAATGGATGTAGGATCCTAGAAAGAAATTTTTGCAGGCTAGCTACCATGATCCTTGTGTGCAGTACATAAGAAGTTGGGGAACATTTAAACAAAAGAGAGGGTTAACCCTCTGTTACAGTGGCAGAAGACCGAGACATATTGATAAGGAATTCCCTAGTGGAATATCTAGTTTCCTATGTTGCAAATCTTTGGACCATGAAGTGTTGGATTTCACTAGAATGATTGCTAATCTTGAAAGAATGAATCTAAATGAAGAAAACCCTAAGGCAGATCTAGAAATAGTAGAACCCCAGAAGGAATCAGAGAAGGTATTTCTACATATGAAAGACACCTTGAACGATCACTGACATGTCAGGCTATCATAGATCTTTAAAGAAAAAGAATGTATTGAGGTAAGAATAGGAGACTTCGACATTGACTGTGTTCTTGATGAAGAAACACAAGTGAACATTATGCCAGAGAGAACTTGGGAAGCTATAGAAAGGCCTGCTATGATCCCTTCATTAAGAGGAATAGGGCTATTCAGAGGAAAATTGGTAACCCTATGTGGAAAGATCACTCAGATATCTATGAATTCCAATTGAACTTCAACTGAAGAATATTTTGAGATTATTAAATTTATTGAAGACAACACCATGTTTACCATGTTTCTAGGAAAACCCTCAGTTGATAACAATCAATCTAGAAAAAAGGAAGAAGAAGAAGTTTTGGAACAACGAAAACATGAGTTAATAGATTTCAAGACAAGAAGGATCACGCAGTTGATTGAAGAACTGGAAAACAGATCGAAGTTATTTGACACTAGAATCCCATATGTCAAAACTGCAAGACCATTAGAGGACTCATAGAAGATTGAAGTATATGTCTTAGATATAGAAGAAGTATTACCCCTGAGTCTTAAGAGATAATCTCAGCAGCGCAAAGTGACTATGTCTAAGGAAAATAAGAATTAGAATGGGAAGAGAATCACTAAGATGAAGCTCACTGGAAAGAAGGATAGGAAGCTAAGTAAAAAGAGAGATAAGATCGATAAGCTACAGAAGATTCTAGAGGGAGCCTCGTAGAAGGAAAACTTACAAAATTTGAACTTTTCCGAGATATCAGACCAGCGACATAGGCCACTTCGCCAAAGCGAAGCAATATAACCATTGGAAGCTGATATAACCGTTCGAACGCTGCTCTGAACGGGTCGGAAAGAATTGATGGTTCACCCCTAGACCATTAGACCATGCCATAATGGACAGAACATGAGTTAATGACGTCTCATACCCATTGCAAGAAGATCATTGCTAAGTTTCTTATTTAGTTTTTCGTGCCATGCACCGAGAATACTTTTGCTAACTGAGAATTTGAGCCCAAAGCCTGAAATTATTTTTCACTGTGATCATCGCCTTGTTCCCATACCCTTCATTGCAGTCTCTGAATTCAGTTCACACCCGATCTAATTGACCTCGAACCTATATGTCGAATGAGCTCAACACTACAGAGAAAATATTCGAAATTTTTTTTATTGACTTAATGATTGAGAGAGTCATCTCAGAGTGAGGGTTATATATAGGAATCAAAGCATCGTCGACAAGAGGACTGTAGGCCTCTCCTTCCACTGCTCGTGCTGGTCCATCCTGACTGACCGATGAGAAACAGACAAAGCACAAAGATGACATCGCAAATGACAATCTTATTCCACGCATTCTACTGGCTTACCTACCACCTCTAAGAGCTAACTTCAATCGTGATAGTGTACCTCGAGAATTCGAGTATACTTTGATCACCACATACCTTCCGAAAGGGGTGCGCGTAGTTCGTGCCGACCAGGATAAGCTCACATCACTGAAATTTAGTGACTTCAACCTTGGAGATTGTAAAGATTACAACATGTTATCCCCACATAAGTACTTAACCAAGACCAAAGGAAAGAATTCCAAGATTATCCTGCAGTCATGGACCTATAACCTCGCGCAGTCCACACTTCTCAATGTAATGAATATCCCTCAATTTTTCAGACACCAGGAAGTGTCCTACTACCATGGAGGATACTTATGGTTGAATCACCGCATCACTGTGGATCTGACCTTGATCAATCAGATCATAGGGCTTAGTATGCAAGGTCCTGACCCACAAGAGTTTTACCCTGTAAAGACCTCAGACCGAGCATTAGCACAGAGGATTAAAGAAACTTATGGCAATGTTGAGAAGGGCACATGAGGCTACAAGGTAGCCTCTATCTCGAGTGGCACAATGTGCCTTTCCTTTCAGCTAATCGTGGGATAGCTAGTTCACAATAACAGACCAACCCAAGTGACTAGATTTGTAGTGGACCTCGCAAGAAAGTGCGCGGACGGACTACATATGAATTGGGAACAATATCTTATAAACCAACTAGAGCTTGATTTCAGAGAAGCACAATACCAAGGGTTTGAGTTCCACTTTAGATGGCTTCTCATACCGATCGCTTTCATCGCCTGGGAGCTACTAGAAGGTGCCACTTTCCTAGATATCAAACCCTTTGAACCACTGGTCGCAAAGTTTTGTATGCTATGGTACTCCAGCGACATGAACAAGAAGTGGTAGTCCAATGTCGTCTTCCACGCCTAGTACAACCAGCTGAAGATCACAATCTAGTCTACACCACACATCACCCCAAACACACTTCACAGGTTTAGACCCTTGATGAAATTCATCACGGACCGCCACTTCACCTATATTATAGCGCGGGCTGATGAGCATAAAAAACAACTCTATTCATATTACAAGTTGACAAAAGATGACTTGGAGGATATTACCAAGGAATGGTCGACGGACCTCCTTGTTCTAGTGGACCCCACAGAGATGTTCGATGTGGATAGCCCTGAAACTATGTTGGACACAACTGGACCAAGCAAGATGAAGAAAGATGATGAAATGAAAGATGTCCATAGCACATCAGCGAAGACCACTTCGATCTCACCTGAGCAGGGAGATGATGGTGGAGAGCTAGGTGGCACAAAAGTTGAGAAAAACAAAGGCGAAGTTACTCCGCCTAGAGAGGATGAGGATCCATCCAAGAAAAGGAAGGTTACCCCACCAAAGCCTTCATCCTGAAAGAAAGTTAAAGCCACCAGGACTACGTTTAAGACTACCCTCACCACAAATGACTTCAAATTCTTAGTCGCTATGCTGAATGACACATCACTGGAGATCGCAGAAAGGAAAGAAGCAAAGAAGGAGGAGGTATTAAGCCAAATCAAGGGTGAACTTCAAGAAGTGCAGCAAGCACTATAGCCCAGCTGTGTAGTTTCTACTATGCCCTTGACAATTGGAATAGAAGAACCAGGAGATGAGCTAGCCCAATTGCACCAAATCACCGATAAAGTTGAAGCTCGCCTTCGATGAGCTCAGGAAGAGACAATACAAGCCACCCAGGATTTGGTGCAGGCATAGGAAGATCTGCTAGAACAACGCAGTAATGAAGAATGAGAAAAACTAGCCCTGCAAACAAGGCGGGAGGAAGAGAGAGGAGAGCTATAGTAGAGAAAGGAGCAGTTGCTCACAGAACAACTTGAGATAAAGGAGATGGTCAACAAAGCACTTTGCTTTGTGACAGTCATAGAAGTCCAGACAGAAGAGCGGGTTCCATAGCAGGTGGCACAACTAGAAGGAGTGATCCAGTAGCTTCAGCAATGCATCACAGATCTGGAACTTTGTACTGTGCTCGAGACCCCTCAAGATATAAGAGACCTAAGAGAGGAAACTACCCCCAACACAGTTGGCAGATTGAAATCCCTTGAATTGGAATGCAAGTAGCTGACTTCTAGGAGCACTCAGACATATGAGACCCTCACGGAGAATCCAGAGTTGCAGGCATTTGAGTTACAACTCCAAGAAGCAAAGAAGTATGCAGATATGTTACAAGCGTAATTGAAGGCCTTGTCACTAGTCGAAAGAATGAAGAGGTTTCTAGAGCAATGCATGGCCCAACAACAGATCCACATGATTCATAGTAAAGTGATGAAAGTCTCTCAATGACTTCAACCAGTGCAAGAGAAGACATGCCAACTATTCACTGAAGTTGAAAACCAAGGAGTAGAACTTGAATAGGTTGTGAGTGCCTTAGAATATCCCCTAGAAAGACCAGTCAGTGACACACTCATCCAGAAGTTCACTAAGCAAGATGCAGTAGCACTACATTAGGTCGAAGCAGCTTGAGCCAAGATCGAGGCATTCGAAGAAGAATTTCTCATATTAGAGTGACTCAGGACAAGTCACAGGTGAGTGTTGGGGGCATGTTGGCCCTTGACCAAGTTTTGGAATAATATTGATCATGATTGACCATTTTTGGGAATTTGACAGCCTGTCGAATATGGAGCGCCAAACGAAGTAGAGATCACGGGATCTCGACCCACTTTTGGGCCCATTTTGGGTTTTGGGAATATGTAATGGGAAAGGGATGTCGGCCCGTGGGTTCACACACGCTTAGGACCACTTTTGTAAATGTATAAATAGACATCTAGGCATCTAGTAGAGTATTGTATCTATGTGATATAGGCTATGTACCAAGTGGGATCTGTGTGATCGAGGTGTTGTGCATTCTATAGGCTTGTAGAGCTTAGTGCAAGTCCCTGTGTGGAGATATAGAAGCATTTGTGTTGTAAGGAAAGGAAGAAGGATATAGTGAGTTGCATAGATATTTTGTCCTATGTGCAATAGGTTTTGGTGGCTCTGTGCTTGTAACTGATTGAAGACGCTAATAAAGAATAAGAGTTGGTGGACATAGCCCCAGAGTGGGGGTGAACCACATAAATCTGTGTGTTATGATTTGTGCTTTGACTTGATGTGTTTATCTTTAGTGCCCAGATTTCAAATTAACGTTTAAAATTTCTTCCCAAATTTCTGTAATTTCTATAAGTCTTTAAAGAAGTAAAATATTCATAATTTACAATCTATCTCCATACTTACGTAATAAAATTTGGCAATAGGTACTAAATTT
>SNQJ01S0105013.1:24677-49490 GCA_010110895.2 Picea sitchensis
AAGGTCGGGGGGGGTCCGATATTCATTGCTGACCGTAGATCTGAGCGCACTTTGATCAGCCACTGAGATTAGTGTGCCTTTTAACACAAAGCTCCAAATATTTCATATCACTCTCGAACTTAGGATAAAAATATTTTATGGGTTTTTGTTGCTCCCCTTCCTTCATTTTGTCACCAAGTCAAAAATACATCATTTTAACTCAAATCAAAGGCATTTAATCAACCTTTCATCAATTTTATTGAAATAAAACATGCTAATCCTATATCCTAATCTATTTACCTAGCAAATTGACCCAGTTTAAACTGTTGGATCAATAATTACTCTACCCTAAGACATTTGGCCAAGCTTACACTGTTTGATCAAACTTATTCACTAACCTATCTAATTTGGCTAAGATTAGACAGTTTAGACAAATTTATTCACTATCCTATCTACATAAATTTAAATTACTTCATCATGGTTAGATAGTATGAATCAAGACAATATTATTCCATGGGGTTTTTATTTTCCTCTTTTTCATTTTTTATATTTTTATTCTTTTCTTTTCTTTTTCTTTTTGTAAATGATTTGCGGAATAAAATATTATTTACAATATAATTCAAATAGAAGAAGAGATTATAATCACCAGGAGATCATATGAAACATAGGTTTATAACAGTGGCTCCACTTGGGGATGGTGCTCTCCTTGTGAGGTTCCAAGAACCAGCGACCTGCTCCTTTGAATCCCCTTCCTTAGTTCTTTTTCTACATATTGATATGCTTTATTCTGATTGTAAATTTGGTGATCCAGATCAGTGGCTTAGGGCCTTTCCGTTGGGCTTCAACAATCTGATAAAAATAACCTCACACATGACATAAAAATAAAAGTAAAAGTGGTTTATATAATGAGATGAGTAACTAAGATATTCATTATGGTGGAACATAATGTTTGAGCATCCTGCCATTTATGGGTCCTCCCAGCAGATCTGCTCCATCACTATCCTTGAGTAAGAATGCATTGTTTCCTCTATATGCTTGGATGATGAAAGGGCCTTTCCACAAATTGTCAAACTTTCCATGCTTTCCCTTGTCCTCATTTCTTGAATCCCATTTTAGTACCATATCACCCAATTTGAAATCATCCTCCTTGGTTCTTCTATCATAAATTTTCTTCATGCTCTCTTGAATTACCTATGTTTGGTTATACACTTCCTCTCTGGACTGTTGAAGCTAGATTGTATGATTGATCCTCCTTTGAATTTTGTTAGGCTCTACCTGTACTTCTTAAAACATCTTCATAATAGGAACACCCAAAGAGGTGGGTAAAACAACATTGATTCCATATACCAACTGATATGGGGACATACCAATTGATCTTTTAGTCCTCAACCTGTCAGCCCAAAGTGTATGAACCAATTTGTTGTGCCAAGATTTCTTATTTTCTTGTAACATCTTCTTGATGATATTTATCAAAATTTTATTAAAGTACTCTGCCAATCCATTACCCTAAGGGTAATAGGATGTAGAGTTCCCTAAAGTGATCTGATACTTACTGCAAAATTCAATCATATTTTTTGATCTGAAAGTTGTTGAATTATCAATTATAATCTTCATAGGGCATCCAAAACGAGATAGAATGTTATTTTCCAAGAACTTTATAATCACAACATATGTGTCTTTCCTAGAGGGTACAACTTCAATCCACTTTGTGAAGTACTCTGTAGCTGTGAGGATCCACCTATGTTGTCCTGAGTAGGGTGGGTGAATCTCGCCAATAAAATATAATCCCCATTGTTGAAATCGAGCTTCAACCAAAATGGGTTTAAAAGGTAAAGGGAAAAGTTTCAAAGTTTCATTTTACCTTGAAAGACCTAGAACTTGTGATAGGAGGTTACCTTTTTATGGAAATCTGCAAACAAGGTGGGCTAGTAAAGACCATCTCTAAGGATATTGTTAGCAGTAGCCTGCCAACTTAAATGCCCGCCAAAATCACCTTCATGGAACTCCTGCAATGCTTTGTCAGCTTCATATTTCAATAAAAAATTAAGTAAAATGCCTCCAACATCTTTCCAGTAAATATTTCCATTGAGAATGCACTATTTCAAAGCTTTGATTTTTAAGATTCTAGCTTTAGTCTTTGTCATACCAGGAGGAGCTTGTAAATTATGCAAGACAAAGATAAGGTCTGCGTACCATGGAGAATTTGAGAGTACATCTTTGACATGTGGAGTCACCTTCTCTCCTTGTTCATCAACTACAACTAAGAAATTTATATCTAAAGCATGAAAATTTGATTCAGCCATCAGTTTGGCCAAACCTTGACCCTTGATCAGTTTGGTTGGTTTGATTTCTATATAATATTCAAGGATCAAAACAATGCACTTCCCTCTTCTACCATCTGGGTTATCCTGAGTCAAAATATCTTTCACCACTTCATTAGGAACATAAGCAATGATATGCGAATGAAGAATGTAAACTCTAAAATCTTTAATTGCCTTTACCAAGGAAAAAGCATGTTTTTCCATTATGTTGTAGTTCAGTGCAACATCTCTTAATGACTTTCTAAAAAATGTTATAGGTTTTTCATGACCTTCAGTGTTTTTCTACAAAAGGACCGTTGCAATGGTGTGTTCAGAGGCAAAAGAGAATAAGTAGAAATCTTTAGTGTAATCTAGACTAATTAATACAGGAGCTTGTGTAAGTGCTTGTTTTACTTGCTCAATGGAATGTTTAGCTTCTATGTTCCACTTTATTTTTGTGTCTTTTTTAAGCATATTTGTTATTTTCCTGAGGAGTTCTGCCAAATTGGGTATGAATCTTCTCAGAAAAAATATTTTTCCTATGAAGGATTACAATTCCTTAATGTTTCTAGGATGGTCTAACTTCTGGATGGCCACAATTTCGCTGGGGTCTATCTTGATTCCATATTTAGGGATAATATGCCCTAGTAGTTTTCCTTCTTCTAAACCAAAAATATTTTTCTTGGGATTTAATGAAATCCCAAACTTTCTGCACTTTTCAAAAACTCGCCTAAGATGTTGTAAATGTTCCTCATCTGATTTTGAATAGACAGTAACATCATCCAAGTATATGACTATAAACCTCCCAAGCTCATCCCCAAAGGCAATTTCCATTTCTCTCTAGAATGTGGCACCATCATTCATTAAACTGAAGGGCATTTTCACATACATGAAAGTTCCCCAGGGTGTAGTGAAAGTTGTTTTCTCCTGTTCATCAGGGTGGATGAGGACTTGGTTATAGCCAAAAAAACCATCTAGCAAAGAAATCCTACTAGCTCCAACTACTTTTTGTAAGATGTGATCCATTTTAAGCAAAGGATAGTTGTCTTTAAGGGAAACCTTGTTGAGCTTTCTGAAATCAATGCAGAGCCTAATTTCTCCAGTCTTCTTTCTAGTAGGAACCAAATTGGAAACACATTTTGAAAACCTCAAGGGGACTATTATTTTTTCATCATACATTTTATTTATCTCTTTTTATATCAGGGGCATTAAATTTGGATTGATTCTCCTAAGTTTCTATTTGAAAGGCTTATATTCTTATTTTATTGGGATTTTGTGTTGTTTGATACTGGTGTTATAACAATTTAAATCCTCATAGCTCCAAGCAAAGACATCTACAAATTCCTTGAAAAGTTCAGTATATTTGTGTTTTTGCTCAAGGGGTAATGATTTAGATAGTTTAATAATTTTGGGTTTTTCCTCTGTTCCTGTATTACATTCCTCAACCTCCTTTCTAGTAGGTTTGATTTTTGTCTTTCTTGCTACATTGTTGAAATCAAACCATTCTTCTAAAGGAACCAAACCTCTAGGTAAAACATTATTCTTCAGTTGCAAAATATCAGAGTCTTCATAGTTTTCATTTATTTCATCTGAATCTGCTTTATTTACACTATCGTTTTCTAAGTCTAGTTTATTTACACTATCATCGCTGCTATCCACATCAATATTCGTACACTCAAAATCATTTTTAGACTACAGGAAATCCTCAATTTGTTCATCGTTGCCAAACACTTGCTAGTACATGATATTGTCTGGAACAATTGGTCTACATTTCACCTCTACTATGTATTGGTGATTCAGATGGAAAGGTATTTTACAAGTGGCCACCGAAGTATCCAATCCATCTACAAGTATGTTTTGTCCTCTGGGAATTACCTGCAAGCCGATTTCAGTGAAACATTGTAGAAAATACAAAACAACATTTCTATAAGCTCTGAGTCTAGGATGTTTTGCAGAATACTCATCTTTGATTTTTTTAATGACAAGTTCAGAATCACCTCTTACCATAATATTTTTGGCACCAAGTTTCTTCAACAACTTCAATTCAAGAATCAATGATTCATACTCAGTCATGTTATTGGTGCACTGGAAATTTAATTTATAAGAGTGGGTTTTTGAATACCTTGCTTTATGATTATGCACCCACACCCCAACTCCAACTCCTTCTTTGCTAACAGCTCCATCAAAATCCATAGTCCAGCAATTTTTTGTTGATTCATCAGTTTCTGTTGTCATCGATTTACTTTCCTCAAGGGTTGATTTACTTTCCTCCAATCAAGATGCATCAACTTCCAATTGTACAATTTGACTGTCTAAGTCACCATCATTATATAAGATTAAGGAGTCCAGGTCAGAATGAACAGAGTACAAAGGATAGTTATGTGGTTTTTCTTGATTGTTGACTATGTGTTTCATCAGAGTCTCTCTGTACAATCTTATATATTGACCAAACACAGGAATGGTGGCATAAGTCATATCTAACTCTAAAGTTCCCTTTAACTTGGCACCCCATGATCGAGATAATAACATAACATATTTCAGAGGAATGTCTGCAACTACAATATCCATCACCATGATTTTAGTTGGGATTTGTGCCAAGGTAATACACAGATATTTAATCAGACCTATGCATTTAACCTTTCTAGAGTCAAAGGAGTATAAGTCCTTGTAAGGCCTAGTGATATCAACCCCCAAATTATCCATCACAGCCTTGGGCATAAGATTGTGAGAAGCACCAAAATCCAGCATAGTTTTGTGTAATGTCTTGTCATGAATATTCAGACTGATGTAGAAAGGAGGAACATAACCATTGTCGGTTTTTCCCTCAACCTAAAGACCAAAAAACAACTTACTTTGATCATCAACAACATTCATAGTGTTTAATGCTTTGATCATCTATGCCTACTCCCGGTTCTATGTTTAATGCTTTGATCACTTGTGACCTGTAAGCATTTTTGTTCATTAGTTCTGTCAAAGGAATATGAATCTTCAGTTTGGCCAATTCACTTTCCAATCTAAAAGTGGTTGAAGTTCTACTTTGGCTCTGTAATTCTAATTTATAAATCATAGTTTTTTGTGCAGTAATACTAGGCTGACTTCTGTATGAAACTTCAGTTTGAGTTGTTCTTGGTGAAGATTAAGGAGTTCTTTTTGCAGGAATCTATGAATTATTCTTTTCAAGAACCTTCTTAGGATTAGTATCTGAGGTTTTCTTGGCTTCAACAACTTTCTTATTTTCAGTAGCCTTCTTATTTGAGTTGTCATTAAAATTCTTTCTTCTCAAGTTGTATTGTCTGTGGACTTCCATTATTTCATTCTCGAAGGCCTATTGTTTAGAATCTTCCTCATATACTTTGGTTTGTGAAAGGAGAAAAAGTTTTTTCTCTTCCTGAGTGAGAAAAATGGAAGCGTTATCGTTAACCCCCATAAGGTTTATGTGAATGTCATCCAACTCCTCAATTACCTCTTCCCCTTCATCAACATAGTTTTCTTGAAGAGGTAGCCTAATCTACTAATCAAGACCTCTTTGCTCCCTTTGGTCTCTGGGGTCTCTCTGTCTGATTTGGGGAGGGTTTCCTTTGAAGTTAGGATTTCGAATTTGAAGAGCATGCTAATTTTCTCCAGGCGGGCTTTTGTCATTGATTTGCAATATTTCCATCATTCTCTCCATGGTCCTTACTAAAGAATCAATTTTAGTATATAAAGTAGAAGTGGAAGGTTCTTCTTTAGTTGTAACTCTCCTTTCATTTCTCTGACTAGCTCTTCTGGCTAATAGGTTTTATTCAACACTCATTTAACTTTTTTGCATATCTTCCAGAGTAGCAAAATTTATTTCTCTCAGTTGGTAGCACATATCAGCATCGAAACCATCAGGGAACTTGATTAAGGCCAAGCCTTGAGGATGATTTATATCAAAAGGAATTTCATTATAGATATTATTGAAACAAATGCAATAGTCTTGTACCATTTCCCCTTGATTTCTTTTGATATTTTCATATTCTGATAAAATTTGGAGAGGGTTTTTCTTTACCTCCCATCTATTCAAAAAGGTTTGGTGGAAAGTAGCAATATCAACAATGCTAACAACACGTAATGTTTTAAACCATATTTTGAAATCGCCAATTAAACTTCTGCAAAAAGTCTCATCTGGACATCCACCTCATCAACTTCCTGCAAATCAATGTAATCATTCATTTTATCCACGTGTTGTTGTGCATTAAGGGCTCCAGTACCATCAAACTGAGGAATCCTAGTTTGATAGTCATGAGGTATGGCATGTAAAGGAGAAGGTAGCACCAAGGGAGCATATATTGCTGCCATGATGGGTGGAGGAGGTTGAATCACAACCTATGTGATTGGTGGGGAAGTGAAAAAAGATGTGGATGATGTAGGGATAGGAGGTATAGTCTGAGTAACTTGAGGATTGACAGAATTTGCAGTAATAGAAATGGAAAAAAGCTCGACAGATTTCTAAAAATGGGATTTGGACAGAGCTTGATCGAGATTAGATTCTAGGTTGTGAAGTTTCTCAAACTCTTGAAGGATTCATTGATCAAAATATTTTCTTGGAGAGAGTCTTTCAGGGGTTTTAGGTTGGAGGATGGTTTGGTCTAGTACTATCTCATCAACAAAGCTATCAGATTTGGTTCTGAAAATACTATGATTGAAAGGTAGGCCAAACTCAATATCCTGGATTGTGATAAGTTTCTCTGGAAGAGAATTTCCCCTAAGAAGAGAACTGCTACTCCCTTGACCTTCTACAATGTTTCTTTTTCTAAGTAATTTGTATGGATTATCTACTGCTATTACAAGTTATGGATCAGGATGAGATCTAGTGTGAATTCTTTTAGGAGCCAAAACTTTAAGCCTTAAGAAATCTAAATTAATATATAAAAGATTCAAAAACCTCTGAACATTTATCTCTTGAAAGTTAGATCTTTAATTGTTCAGAAATAAAGTTTTCTTTATCTAGGGAAGATAATTCGTAAAGATGGAAAGTTTTTTCAGTTCCCCAGTATGGTCACCACTATGTTAGCACTTTGTAATTTCCAGAGGTTGTTAGGGAAAGAATAAATTGACAGAGGTAACTTACCAAAACCACTTTTGAAACTGGGATCTATCCCTGCTAGTTTTAGAGAGGGATCTCTCTGTACGATTTTTGAGTTTTAAATATTAGGCTAGTTAAAATAATCTGAGTTTGTTGTTTTGTTTATAAATATTGGTTGAAGTATTGAATTTAAACATCCATTGGGATATGGGGTTTGTGTTATATATTAAGATCATATAAAGTTTTTATAAGATTTCTTCACAGGAAAAGATAGTGAGAAAGATGGATCTATTAGATTTAAGTGTGGTGGAAAGATAGAACAGGTGAGATATTCAATCAAGCAAAGAAGCAGTTACGAATTTCTTTGATTAATATCATATGAATAACATGCAGATTGCTAAAGACCAGAAACAAAGTGCATGAGACAAATTATGTTCATTAAATTCCTTTAAATGATTACAAACGGAAAAGAAAAATGATTACAAAGTAAGATAAACATTAACAGAGMAAGATGAACATCACCAACATCCAAATGCAAGAATMATGTGAATCAATCTTTTTATTACTAGTCGATCTTCTCAAAAAKATTACAAATATAGCTTCCTAGGTGCAAAAATCAACCCTCAATGCTTCAAAGTGAGATGTATTTATACAAMAATTACATCTAATCCTATCATTAATGACTAGGATATGGTGGAATAAAAATCTAACTAACTAGATTACAAATTACAAAATAATAGGGTTGTTGATGATGTATTTGAATCCTTGGTGTTGATTCTTGGGGAAAGYAGTTGGTGATTAATCAACTTGAATTTGATTGTCTTCATGTTGACTCAGATGTCCACATCATATCTACTTGATTAAGGCACATATGTCTTGCCATATCTTTTGACTAGGGATGGAAACCTTGAGTAACCTTCTGTAAGATTCATCCTTCTCTGTGTATTCGGAAAAGGTAGGCTTTGTGATGAAGATGTATTTTATCTCATGCTGGATGATCAGGTCCAACTGTAAGGTTTTTAAGAATGCCTTTCTAGTAATGCTCCCTTGTATCACTGCAAATTTAGAACCATCTTTTGTTATTATGAGGATCTTTTGTTTGTAGTATGACAGAGTAATCAACTTTTCATTGATCACTAGTAAACTTGGAAGTCCCTTCTTCTGTAATGAGTCGACCTTGTTGAAAAACCTCTCCACTCCAATGTCCATTGTCTGGGATTTCTCCTCAAGCTGTAGCATCAATCCCTTATTAGTCAAAACCTTCTTGACTTCAAGAATTGTTTTTGTCTTTTCCTCGATTTCCAAATCCTCAATCTCTTCTTTGGTCTTATAATTTAATAACTTGATGATTTTAGTGGCCTCTATTGGCTTCTCTCCCAGATCTTCCATTATATTTTCAATGAATTGTTTGGCTCTATGCACCAGTTCATGTTGTTCAATCACAATTTGTATGAGTGTCCAAATCTCTATCATGAACTTGTTGATGTACATTCATATGGTTTCCTTGGATTCTGACACTTTTTTGGCCATGACTGTCTCCTTATGCAAATTTTTTATTTCCTAAGTGAGTATCTGTGACTTGTGCATCTCTATGTTGTAACTTGACTGAAACATGGATTTCAGTTTCTGGAGGTTATTTATTTATTCTTGAAATCTTCTAGTCTCTTCTACATGAAGGGTCATGTCCTCCATTGACTTCACTAATTTATCAGAAGCATCTGAAGCTATCACTGGAATGACTAAAGGGATATATGATGTAGTTGTTGTTATACTGACTCCTGTGATGGGAACTGATTCTAGTGGCATGATAGTCATTGGTACACTCTATTCCTTTCCTTTTACCAACCTATCTAGTTCGGCCTCCATCTCCTTAATCTATGCATTCTGCTCCATGATTAATTTCAACAATCCCTCCTTGTGGACTTCAGTCTCAGCCATTTCCTTTGCTTGTGAATATTCAGTGGCTAGGAGTTTCAGTTGTTTCCTTAAGGATTATATGTCATCATTTTTCTTCTTTAGAAGTTACTCAACTACTTTAACATTTGATGTATCATAGACAATTTTCAATACCATCTCCTCAAGAGAGTTTATCTTATTATCCTTTGCTAGAGAAGATATATTTTCTAGCTTGAATTGAGACTGGACATTGTTTAAGGAGACCTGCAAATTTGCAGCAGTCATGGAGGTATTTTCCAGGGTGGAGAAAATCATCGCCCCAGTTTTTCTATGCATATCCATTTGATCAGTTGGATGCACCTCTTTGACATCAAATTCAAATGTTTCCCTTTTGTAATCAGAAATTGCCTTGGGATGGGGAACTTGTGCTTGCAAGAACGCCATGTGAATCCTTTCTTTCTCTGTGTCGAAGGTAGATAATAACCTGTGATGTGTTGTTGATGTTTTCTTCCAAAACTATGCATAGGTGTTGTTAGTGAGAAGCTCATTCTTCTTTTTTATCATGTTATACTTCTCAAAGATATTAAGTCCCATAGGCTCCTGTGAGGACTTAGTTTACAATGTGGTATATGTTTGTTTCTTGGATGAGGAAGTGGACATTATATGCAGGATGCCTGAGAAGGGTGATGAATGTGGTCCCTCCATAACTATGGTGGAATGAGTTTGTTCTTCTCTGGACCTTTTAGGTGTATGGTTGGTTTTGGTCCTCTTCCTATAAACCTGGAAATATTCTGATGATACTTTTGTGACTGAAGGAGAGATTTATTTCCTAGTTATCTTCTCTGCTTGTACCTGTGGAGTGATGGTATGTCAAATGTTGGCAGGTGAAGGATAATGTTCTGTATCTAGTAGAGTGATTTCCTGCCACTCTGTCTGGTTCATGAATTTTTCAATTTTAGGTTTGGGCACATGATCATAAGGAGAAATATTGTTTTTAAGCTTGGTTTCTACAATAATGCCATAGGCGTCATAGTGCCATGGGAAACATAGGCTGAACTTCATTTCCTTTAACAACTTATTGTCTTCTTCCCTTGCAGCTCTGTTGTTGCAAATGAAAGAACCTATCTGACCTTTGATCCTAAGCTATTTCTTCTTCTTGAATGCCACAAAGTGAATATCGTCCAAGTTGATCACCTACCTGATGTATTCCAAGGACAATATTATGATAGGAAGGTATTTAGGCAGCTTGTAAGGGGGTAATTCACACCCATAGACCTTGATTTCTGTATGATCTTGGTAAAGGTACCTATCTCCTATTTTGGCTAGGCCTTGTTGGTGCAAGTTTGATTAGACCAGGGTCCTTCTTAGGTTACCAACAAAAGGTACCTTGTAGTCTAGAGTGATGGCATTTTCATCTCCTCTGAAGAGAAGAATTCTCACCCAAAGTGTTGTTGAGATAGATAGATAGGGAAGGGTACAGAAAAGACCTAAGAGGATCCATAGAGCCTTCAAGACTCATTCTTGATCTTGCGAAAGAGACATGAACAAATATGAAACATACATGTGCAAGAATCGAACCTACTTACATTTCTAGCAAGCATTTAAATGTAGAACCATCAAATAGAACTCATAAGCCATAACGAAATACTGTAATGCATAAGTAACCACACAAAGACACATCATATTTGAAAATTTAGGTCCTTCTTCATATTATCTCCAGAATCTTTCTCTGATTACAGGCTCAGAATTACACAGTAGTGCGCTGTACATACTCTTAGCTCTGGACTCATGTCGCAGAGCTCCAATTCTCAAACTGATAGATCTAATTCATTATAGACTCAAGACTTGACTTAAATCGACTTACAACAATCATCAACAACTGACCCAACTAACCCAATCCAACCAACCAACAACCTAACCAACCCTTTTACAATTATGTTCATCCCTATATATAATTTGGGTTGTGTCTTCCTTCTTGGCTTGCACGCTTTCTTGTTCTATTGCAACCATTTGTTTCTTAGTTGGCGTTGCGCTGACTTTTGCAACTGCTTTCTGTTTCTCTTTCTCTAGGCCTCTGATGAAGCTTGCGCAACTTGTTCTCAGTCAAAACTTGCGCAATTACTTATCCAAAAAAAAAGGGCCCAACAGGCTCCGACCACAATCCTGGACTCTCCCTCGAGTCAAGCTCTTTGTTCTTTCACATCCTCCAGGAGAATCTATTGTCTTCCCTTGTCCTTATTTTCTTCTTCCTTGGGCTCTTCTATTTGTGTTTTATCTTCTTTTACCTCTTCAAATGAAGGTCCCAACTCTGGTACCAACTCTAAGGCTCAGTGCTTCACTCCTTGAAAGCTTCCAACTTTGTCGTGCCATTTTTTGGTGAGGAGTGATGCCTCTGCAAGAAACTATTGGGTCATCTATTTTCTATACTCCTTTGGATTGGCCGCAACCAACGAGTTCCACTCAAAATCTATGGTTGCATCGACTTGATGCTTTTTCATGTAGGTTGTCTAAATTACAGGTCAAAATTCACGTAGCTCCTTCTTAGCTACGGACTGTGCCTCAAAGAGTGTATTCAGTTCATTGTCATCCTGTTGGATTTGGTTGAGCTTATGATTTTGATCCATGGGGTCCATTGTGGCTCCAACTTCTTCATTCAGCACCTGGATCTTTGTGCCCACCTCCTCCAAGACGTGGTTTCGTCGAGCAATGATTCCCATCCAGTCGCTGACTTCCTGAATATTTTGGTGCATTCCATTGTGTGCTTGTACAGTGTTTCTCAAGCGTTGTTACCTTGCAATATTATCTTCTGCATCTGCTCTTGTAGTTGTTGAGGCTGCTACTCTACTTCCTACTAGACCTATTGTAGCTTTTCTTCTAGCTACTTAGTGCAAGTAGTGAGTTGTGTCCATGCTTCCTGTAGTATCTCGATCTATCTCTCTATATCGCCTACCTCGTTAGCTTCGGGTAGGTCGGGCGCAACCTTCCAAATCTCCGGCCAGGCTTCAACAAGTCTTTCCTACACTTTTTTAGTTTGCGCTGGACTTGGATTTTGTTAGGTGCTTCCTGCATTTTGCATGTTTGTGCGATGAACTCTTCATTCCTTGCAACCTCGGCGGATCTCTCGGCCTCATGGAGCCTTTGCTCTAATTGGTCCATTGATGCTCAGATTAGTCCAAGTAATTGTGTCATTGGCCATTGTACCAGGTCAACGGATGAAGGAGCTGCATTGATGGGTTCTTGTGTCTGCAGTGTAAGTCCACTGGTTGTTGAATGGTCTGAGCAGGTTTCTACCTCCTCCTCCATTTGTGGCACTGGTGCGATGCTCAATATTAGCGTTGTGGGAAAAAGAATCAGAACCTCTATTCTGGCTATGCAAAGTTGCATCAATTTTGCGCATTGCTGAGGGTTTTGGAGAACCCGCTCCATTTTTGCTCACGCGGATGTCGTATCCTACTGGGTTGTTGATTCTAGTTCGTTGTGAGCATATGGTATCTCCGACTCTTCTGGTGCTTCTTCTTCCTACGCCTTGATTTTTTGGGCACCCTCACCCTTGGTTGGTGAGGTGATTTTCTAGTTTCTTTCGGCTTCTAGCTCCTCTCTAGTTTGGGCATATTTTTCTTGCGCTGAAGACTCAGGTTGTTGTTCCTGGGTGTCTGGATTCAGATCATTCATCTTCATGCTTGGCTCTGATGCTTTGGGGTCTAGACCAAAAACTTATGATGTTGGTTTGGGTGACTCTCGAGTTATTTTTGGGAGTCTTCGCTCCACAATCTCTGGATGATCGAGCTGCATCGACTCTCGGATTATGGTCTGATGTAGGCTGGTGGTGGCAGGGTTTGGTGATTGGGGTGGTAGTGGTGATGGAGGGTTCTCAGTGACGAATGTGGATGGAAATGTTTCAGGCTCCGGGTCATCCTGAATATCAATGATAGTGGTGGCTTTGACCGCTGCGCAAGTGCGTGGCGCGGCTAATTCAAGGGGTTGGGGGTTCATAGGTTTGTTCGGTGAGACCCTGATTCTAGGCCTCTTCACCAATGGTTCGGTACCAAACAAAACACCCAAGATCTGGTTAGCATTCGCACCTAACAACACAACATCGACTAGAATTTGATGAATGGTCGATCTTTTCCTCTAATCTAACTGTTGTATTTCTTCTTCCTCCTCGGAGCTTGATTGTACTGGAGCATCTGGCTTCTTTGGCTCTAGGCCTGAGCTCGGTCCTTCTCCTACTTCCTTGTATTTTTTCTTCAGCATATCTGCAGGAAAAATGTAATGCATCCCTGACTTACGCGGGTTGCGTTTAACTCTTGGCCATGACATGAATTCCTTCTCAAAGGTCTCCTTGTCTAGATAAAATGGTAGCATCCTTGTGTGGAAATGTTCCATGATGACATGTCTCGGTCAGACAAATGTATGGTGTCAGTTCATGTTGAAGGAAATATTTGTCGTATTGCAGTTGAGGAGCTCTTGCGGGATACACAACCTCTCTGTTGCATCTAGCAGACAATTATACCATTTAGCAAATGTTTCGGTGTTGAAGGTTGTATTCTTTAAGTCTGTTCTGGACTGCCATGGCTCAAACATCTTCACCATGCAACCCTTATCTGGTATTGTCGGTTGTCTGCCCATAGGTGGCTTCCATTTGAACATTGTGAATGCCACAATTAGGTATCCATAATTGAAGGTTCCTCCCTTCTCCTGTGCTTCCTTTCAAGCTACAAGTAGTTCCTCCAGTAGGTAGCTACACCAATTGAACACTGCTCAATTGGCGCAAAAGTCGGCGACTGATAATGCATCTAGAGTGCATTCGCCTTTATAGTATGATCTCATAACCTTGTTGGCTATGATGTAACAACCAATCCAGACTATCTCAGGTAGTATTGTTTTGATTAATATTGTGCGTCCTCCCCTCTTTGTGTTGAATTTCTCGTAAAGGCTAAGCTCGCCTTTCTTTTTCTCATGCTTACCGGGACCCTGGAATCCTTTCGACACATCCTCTCCTTGGGAGGATAGTCCAGTAAGTTGTTGGATGTCTTCAACATGGTTGGATACTGCTTATACAACCATAGACTTCTGTCATGCACCCTTCTTATAAGAAATTTCATTGACCGCGCAATCTCACCCGTGGTACCAAAGACTGGTAGGTCTCTCAGGTTCATGATGGTCGAATTGAATAAGTTGATGAAGTTTTCTTTTAGCACAAATTGCATACCTCTGATTCCATCTGGGGCCATATCCCAAAATACATCTATGTGCATCTGTGGGAACAAGACTGAATCCATGAGGTCAAGGTCGAGGAGATTAACATGCTCCACTTTCCCTTTGAAATCACCCATAACCTTGACCCGGGGGTCGCAGGGATCATCTGGTACCGCTTCTTTAGACTTGGTTCTTCGAATTTCTATGGATCTCAGCATTTACACTTCTGTGCTAGCTAGGATGACAAATTTCACAATGGTACAGGCTGGTTTTCTCTACTGAATTCGGAAATGGCTATGCTTCTTTTGGAAATGATGCATTCGTGGGCAAGTTCTCAGGGCCTTATACTTGGCTTAGCGGGCAATTTTAGCAGTAACTGTTGTTCATCATGATTGTATGGACACAACGGGATTTGAGTTGTCCGACGAGACAGTTTAAAAGGGTAAATCTTATTAGGTGATTCTGACATTTACTTATTTGTGTGAGTGGAATAGGGACGTGGCTGATTTCATACCTTTCTGTTTGATGGGTGGGTATCCCAGCGCAAACTTCGATGGGATATTTGCATAAAATGGATTTATGGCTTAATGGACTTAATGGAAATAAAGGTTGTGGCTAGACTAGGTTGGTGTGGCATATGGATTCAGATCGTATTCGGATTCATCCTTTCTCCAACCAAAAAGGTTTTCCCCATCATATTAATTACTGTCATTAATTGATTCTCTTAAGATTTGGATCTTGCACTACTGACTCATTAGCTCTGTATCAAACATCACTTAATCAAAAAATGAACTATGTGTCATGGCGCAACACTGCGCATATTGAATTTATTATTGAATTTACAAAAAAATCAGAAAACTCAAATCTACCTATTGTACAAGCTCTTTTTGACTAGAGCTATAGTCCCTCTTTCTTAGTTTTGATATAGGTAGGGATTTAGGCGAGTGTCATTCACCCATCCTGGTCACAAAACACCATCGATTTGTGCAAGTATGACTGCTCCTGAGGGTCGGATCTCCGCAATCATGAATTTTCCCAACCAATGCATAAACATCTTTCCAGGATGCTTCTGGTACTGTCTATCATAGAGTAACACCTTGTCTCCTTGCATGAATACCTTGGTATTAATGTGCCTATCATGCCAAGCGTTTTGTCTTGTTTTCTAACCGGCTGATGAAAGTCTGCTAGAAATATGGTCTCTTTGAGTTCTTGTAGTTTTGTAAGTCTCTGCACAATGGATTCCTCTTCTGCCATGCGTGTGACTTGTGCAATATACAAACTTGGAGTGATGAACTATGCAGACACCATTGTCTCTCTCCCATAAACCAACTGGAATGGTGTGTACCTGTGGATTTTCTTTGTGGTTGTCCTATAATCCCATAGTACATCCGGAACCCGGTCATCCCAGTCCTCTCGGTTTGTGCAACAGACCTTTGTTAGTCCAGGATCTTGTTGAAGGCTTCGACTGTGTCGTTGGTCTGTGGGTGGTATGGAATGCTCTTGTGATGCTGAATCAGAATTTTTTTTGTAAGTGTTGCTATAGTGTTGCTAATGAAATGAGTTCCCTGATCGCTGGTTAGGCTTCTGGGACATCTGAACAAAGTAATGATATTCTCAAAAATGAACCTGGCAGCAGTATTTGTCAAATAGTCCTATCCAACTGCTACTTCTACCCAACGGGTAAGGTGGTCGGTCGTGGTAATGATGTACCTAGCCTTTGAAAGTTTGGTTGTGGGGTTGATTTTTCCAATGAAGTCAACTACCGATTTCTCAAATGCTTGTAGAGCTATAACTGATTGTAGTGGTAGTTCATCTCTGTGTGATGACTTCCCCACCCGCTGACAAACATCACACGATCTAGCATATACTTTTTCATCCTTAAAGAGTGTTTCCCACCAAATTCCTTCCTGTATAAATTTCTGTACCAAGGCCTTTCCTCCTACGTGGCCTCCTGCAACTCCACTATGGCATTCCTAGATTATATCCTACCTTTCATGATCTAGGACACATCGTCTGAGGATGTTGTCTAGTCCTAGTTTATACAATTTTCTGGCAATCAACTGGTACTCTGATGCTCTAACGACCATATGGCATTTCTGGGTTGTGGAATATGTTTCAGGATAGGCCCATGTACTGAGAAATATTTCTATTTACGCCAGGTATTCTGGTATGGCCTCAATCCTGACCAAATCTACATCTGGGAGATGATCATCTACCGCTCTGCCACTTTCCCCTAACTCTAACCTGGACAGGTGATTGGGTCCTACGTTGCATATTCCCATCTTGAAGATAACTTCAAAGGAAAATTCCTGAAATAAAAACAACCATCTACAAATTCTCCCTTCCAACACAGGTTTGTTAATTAGATATTTCAATGCAGAATGATCAGTAAAGAATCTGAAATGAGATCCTAACAAATAATGTCTAAATTTCTGCAAAGCATAAATCATGGAAAACCCTCCCTTTCCATCGTTGTGTAGTTGTGTTCTTCTTGCGACAACTTTTGACTCGCAAAATATATAGGGCGATCCATAGCTCCATCTCCAGGTTGCATTAAGATGACTCCTAAGGTAATTCTCAAAGCATCTACATCGACGTGAAATTCATTCTCCTAGTTTGGGAATATCAGAATTGGTGTTGTGATGAGTTTCTCCTTAAGTGTCTCAAATGCATTATCACATTCGGGAATCCATTGGAATGTTTCTGTCTTTTTCAGTAGGTTTTCCAGAGGTACAGTAATGTTGGCATATCTTCAAATGAACCTGCGATAGTAACCTGTGTGTCCTAGCATGGAGCGCAACTTATTAGCACTCATGGGTGGTGGCATATTCACAATGACCACAACTTTGGTTGGATCTACCAATACTCCTTCTCGATAGACTATATGGCCCAACAAATTCCCATGTGGTAGACATAAGATACACTTTTTGAGATTCAATGAGATCTGCAACTTTCTGCATCTGTCAAACATTAGCCTTAGCAGTACTACATGTTCCTTGAGAAAGCTATATATTTTCCAATCATCCATATAGACTTCTATAAATTTGTGAATGAACTCTCTAAAAGTTGCTATCACAATCCTCGAGAAAACTGCAGGGGTGTTCTTTAAGCCAAATGGCATCACGTTGTATGCAAAAGATCCCCATTATGTTATGAAAGTGGTCTTTCTTTTGTGCTCTTCAGAGATCCTAACTTGATGGTATCCTGAAAATCTATCTATGAATGAGTATGCTTCCTTTCCCGCAACCTGTTCTAGCACCTCGTCTGTAAAGGGTGTTGGGAAGGGTCATGTACACAGGAAGAGTTGAGACTTATGTAGTCTACACAGACTCTAATTTCCTATGTGTCTTTCTTGCTTTGAATGACTATCAGGCTGACCCACTCTTCTTCTTCTACTACAAAAATGAGACCTGCTTCCAACATATTATCTATCTCCTTCTTAACCTTCTCTTTTACTCTTGGGTTAAGACGGTATGGTCTATGTTTGATAGGCTTGGATCCTAGTTTTAACTCAATCTTTATTTCTCCCATGACTCCTTTGATTCCCTTTAACATGGAAAAAGTATTTGGGATATAGATGATTTTAGGGGCTAAATTTCACAAATGGGCTAATTTTCCATGGTTTTTCCCAAAAAACGATTCACCAATTTCCATTTTTTCTAAAAACAATTCACCCAAATTCCATAGAATAAAATCATTTTATCTTAAAAATCACCAAAATTTTATAGAAAGTATATAAAATCCTTATAAATTTGAATATTTTTACAAAACTATCATCAAACATTTTACATTTTGCATATTAAGGACTAGTAAGATTAGCCCATGTTTCTACATTTTAATATAAATTTCCATCCTTAAAATCATCCTTGCTTTGGGAACAAATCCTCATATACCCGCAGTAAAATTTGTATTTCCTGACTGGTTTTCTCATCCCAGTAATAACCCACCATAGCTATCTTGGGTTTCTCTTCGGTCCCTATGTTGATTTTGCACAATTTTAATGGATGATTCTAGGAACTATTGGTCTGTTTGGATATGGTGTTTTGGATTTCTTTTCTCCCCTCTGTCTCTTTTATGGCTAGGTTTCTTAGTTCTTCTAAGTCATCTAGGTTTTATGAATCTTTGCTAATATGATAGCATTCTATAGGCTTCTCAGTTGAGGGAAAGTGAATATTTGTCTGAAGTTCTTGGCTATGTTTGGCACATACCACTAATTTTGATTTCTAATTACCATTATCTGTAAAATAAATTATTTAATCTTTTGCAGGGATACTTCAAGCTCAAGGTGCTTACTTGTGAATGAGAATTCCTTGCAAAACTGAGCTTCCAGTGTTTGTCAGTCGCTGGTTTGTCTTCTGGTTTCCTCATGTATAAAACAAGCTTTCGGGATTGGACCTAGAGAGTGGGGAAATACCTGAACCCAGAAGTGAGAGGGTATCCCCACAGCCTACCACTGTGTCGCACACTGTTGAATGTGTATTGTAGGATCTGATTATCCATTGAACAGTTGCGTAACTTTGATATTTGTCTGCATCTCTGATTCCAGCTGCTCCTTATTCTAGAACCAGTACTTGATAGCTTGCTTCACCTCGTCCAAAATTCTGAGTACGAATTTATGATTGGCTCACCATATGGTGGGGTTGTTCTGAAAGGCTACATCTAGTACCGAGATTATTTGATATTCTCTTACATTTTCCTCAATCTTGTGCAAAAAAATGTCGATATCTGAGGTGCCATCGTATATGGGTGTTCTCTAACTTTGGTCCCAACCCATCTGGTCACTCTAACAGTTGCAGATCTTCTTGAGAACCTTTCATGCAACCCTTGTTGCCAACTATCAAAATCCAATTCTAAATATTCATCTACTGATTGTATACTTCTCCAACTTACTGACCCATCAACGGTGGGGTTTATATAATCATTTCTTGTCCCAGTTGTTACAGTGTACAACTAGTCCAAGTCTTCTCCCTCCATATTATTATCTGTTGGTTCTGTATACCTAAGTCCTACATATGGATCCAAAGGATGAACTACCTTGATTCCATCAGCCTCAAAGGTCATGTTGTCTTTATTTAAGTTGATTACTTCATAACTATCATAGGCCCAATCAATGCCAAGTAGTGCAGGGTAGGGGTCTTTATCTCCCATGATCTCAATGACTTCAAAGTCAGCAATTGTTTTTACTCCTACTACATCTATTTCCACATTCTCCAGTCTTCCTATGGGGAAGATACAAAATTGGTTTTCCATTCTAAGCTGAATAGGGGAATATGTCAGCCTAGGTTTTCCTAAGGCTTCCTAGGTATTCTTAGGAATAATTTTCACATCTGACCCTAGGTCCAACATGACGTCCTTAATTTCAAATTCATCTAATTGGATTATTAATCTGAATTCCTTGTCGGTTCGAACTTTTCTTCATTGCACTCTCTAAGTACTTTTCTCAGGAATATTGGACCTTATCCTTGCTTCTAGGGGTTCTTTGTTCCCTAAAACTAGGTATAGCACTTTGCACAACTTTTATGTTAGTTGATCATTCCCCAGAATGTCAGAGAATAATTGAAACCAAAGGTCAACTATGTTTTGAGGTTTCTTAGGTTGTCTTGGTATGACTACAGGGTTTCTGGGTGCAGGGGGTGAAGTAGGGACTTGTGCCATCTTAGGGTAAACAGTCGGCTGGGGGGGTTCTCTTGCATTTCAAGACTAGGAATATTATGAAATACTTATATGGAATATTTAAAGAACAACTTTTTTTTTAGAGGGCCATACCTGTCTCCCTTAGGTGCTACTTTCTAGATCTGAGGTAGAGTATCAGTATCAACTTCTTTCTTTGCTCCTCCTCGAGTAACAATATTAAGGTTGCAAAATTGTCCCTTAGAAATCCTCTTGATTTATGAACTGATAAGGTTAGTTCCTCTTTGTCGTACTCTATCTTCCCACTTTGTGATTAACTATGGACATTATTTTGTTGTGTGTTCATTAGTTCTACAGTGAGAGCACCATGACCGCCTTCGATGAGGATAGTTTCTAGCCAAGTGACCTTGCTCATCACAGTTATAACATCTTCTTTGTCCTCTTCCCCTAGTTCTTCCTCCTATGAATTCTCCTTCGGTTCCACCTCCTAGACCTCTTCCTAGTCCCTGAGGGTTTTCATTCACCCTAAATGTTGTTTGGTGTAGCCTATCTGCAAGTGCATCCATCACCCTACATTGATTGGTAGTATGTGTGGTATATGCGAAAAAATCACAGTGTACTATGTTTGGTACTGTCAAATATTTTTGTATGATGGGGCATTGTCTTGGCCCATGCCCATGTGTTTGACAGATTTCACAATACTCGGTTGTTGGTGCTGCTTGGCCTCCTGGGAAAGCATGATATGGGGTGGGGTTATGGAATGGTGAGTTCATCGACACTTGTGAAACTCCCCCTGTGGGTCTTGGTTGGAATACCATCGGATTCTGAGGGGGCCCCACTCCCCTTATTCACATACATTCATTCGCTAGATGACCTTCCGTATAACATCCGGTGCACCAAACCTATGGTTGTCCTAGTTTGGATATAATCAGTTTTTGAATCTTTTCTGTAAGTGTCGATATCTGCCCCTATAGTTGTGCCAGATTCGCATCCACTAGGGGTCTGGTTACTCTTAGGTTCCCATGGTATCCCTCCATGTCTTTAATATTCATTGATTTTTCCAAGGCATCTATTAACGTGGTTATCCACTATTGCGTTACCGGAATCTGAGTCAGGGGAAGCAACCCGTGAATGTACCACTCGCTTTGATGTTCTTTGTGGATTGGATGTGCCAACCTCCCTATGGTATCTTTGAACTTCTGGCTGTATTCTCATGCTAATTCACCTTCTCGCTGTTGGATCTCACATAAATCAGATAGAGCCTGTTGTTATGGTTGGGGTTGCTGATTTGTTGTTCTTGCGTAACCTTCCACATGGCTAGCCATTGTTGATCTTGTTTCTCCTATCAATATGAATCCTAACTGTCCTGCTTGAGACCTACCAAGGAATCCCAATATGCTCCCTGTACTCACACTTCCTGGTTGTGACTGACTAATTAATTGTGCTAGAACAGAAGGTAGTATCGGACTTACTACTTGTATAGAAGACACTTGGGGTATAGGTGATTCAGGGCTAGTGCCACTGGCTTTGGGATGGTTTTCTTTGATCTGGGGGTCTCATTTTCTTCCACTGTGATGATCTCTTTGGTCGGATTCCCAATCTCTTCTGTTATCTGGGTTGAATTTTCTCTTTCTTATCCAAGATTCATGTCGGATTCTTCCTCTCTTACGTCTGTAGCTTGTCCTTCTTGTACCACCTCCTAGGGAATTATTTCTCTCTATGCTTCTCTCTCGTTTAATATTTGACTAACCAGTTGTTCCTGTCTTCTCATCTTCTACAATTATTCCATCTGTCTCTCCTCTGCTTCTCTTGATCCACCTTCTCTCCTCAATATTTCAAACTATCTTTCTACTTTCTTGATCTTGCCATGCCACCAATTCTCAACTATGGAGGATCTCTTCAAGGCTCTCTTGTCTCTTTGGTCTAGTTATTTTTGGTTCCCCCCCATTTTTCAACGAACCCTTCCCTTTTCTCATGCCATGAATCTCACCCCACCTCGCCCTACCCCAAGTGAGGGTGTTACACTACCATCTCAGTTGGGGACATAATCAACATCCCTTCCTCCACCAAGAAACCCTTAATCCACAGGGGGATTTATCTCAGTAGTATTTCTCTTGCGTCTTTCTTGAAAATTTCCTCTTCCCACGAGAAACACTAGTGGTTCTCAGCTGCAAATTCGATTATGTATCCCTCTAGTGTGGTGCTAACCTAGAAATCCACAGATCATGTAACTGGACAATCCAGCCTCTGAAGTGCTGCTAGATTTTTGGTATCCCATGCAAAGATATTCTTGGTCCATCCCTGGAACTCTGGAGCTTCTTGGAGTCTCTTTATCCAGTGAAAAAATTCTTCCAGGAATTTGACCCAGAAAATCTCATACTGGTCGCTCGATCTTTCTAAGTAAAAGATTGCTTCACGAGTGTTTTCCACAGATTTTCTCTTTAGTTCTGCTTCTTTCCATATGAAGGCATCACAGTTCCTTTCCCACCATTGATCAATTCTAGATCTATGGATCGATGGAAGCATTCTCCCTATAGGTTCCATTTTAATATAGGTCCCGGCAACGAAACCATTTTGTTGGCGCAAGTTTGATCAGACCAGGGTCCTTCTCATGTTACCAAAAAAAGGTACCATGTAGTCTAGAGCGTTGGCATTTTCATCTCCCCCAAAGAGAATAATTCTCACTCTAAGTGCTATTGAGACAAATAGATAGGGAAGGGTATGGAAAAGACTTAAAAGGATCCACAGAGCCTTCAAGACTCATTCCTGATCTTGCGCAAGAGACATGAATAGATAGGAAACATACATGTGCAAGAATCGAACCTACTTACGTTTCTATAAAGCATTTAAATGTAGAACCATCTAATAGAACTCATAAGTCATAAGGAAATATTGTAATTCATAAGTAACCACACAGAGACATATCATGTTTGAAAATTTAGGCCCTTCTTCATATTATCTCTAGAATATTTATCTGATTACAGGCTTAGAATTACACAGTAGTGCGGTGTACAAACTCTTGGCTCTGGACTCATCTCGTAGAGCTCCAATTCTCAAACTGATAGATCCAATTCATTACATAATCAAGACTTGACTTAAGTCAACCTACAAAAATCATCAACAACTAACTTGACTAACCCAGTCCAACCAACCAACAACCCGACCAACCTTTTTACAAGTATGTTCATCCCTATATATAAGTTGGGTTGTGACTTCCTTCTCGGCTTGCACGCTTTCTTGTTCTGTTGCAACTGTTTTTTGCTTAGTTGGCGTTGCACTGACTTTCGAAACTGCTTTCTGTTGCTCTTTCTCTAGGCCTCTGATGAATCTTGTGCATCTCATGCTCAGTCAAAACTTGTGCAATTCCTTATCCAAAAACAAAGGGCCAAACAGGTCTGACAGGTGAAAAACTCTCTGAACTTCCTCATTTATCGTTGGCTCTGTCCTTCCACTAGGCATGCATACCACTGGATGGTAGAATTGGTTAATGAACTGTTTGAATTTGAACTCATATGAGTTATTTCTCACTATTGATGTCCAGTAGGTCACAGGTTGAGGATTACCATTTCGATCCAACTTCTCGAGGGAGAAGGAGAAATTATTTGCATGGAAGATGAGGAAAAAGTACCCCAATATTGAAGAATACCTGAGCATACCCTTTGTGGAAAAATTGAAGAGTTGTGCATGGATGTTGTCAGTGAGAAACTGGTTGTAGTCAAATTGAATTGTTTCCTTTTCTTCAGTGGAAAAAATGGATAGGAAACCAAGAATGGGTTCGTCTACCCATTCATTGGAATAGTATCCTAGCAAGATACATAAGGAAAAATGATTTGGCTTCCTTTGACTGAGAAAATGGAAGAATGGTATGGGGAGTTCTTTTTAGGAAACTATGCGTTTTCAGGTAGGAAGACTTCAAAGATCTGAGAACTCTACGAGAAAGATAGTTTCCGGTAGATCTCTATCAAGATTTGAATGGAGAAGGGGGAGGTAGAATCATTTCTGGGTATCTACAATATTTGATTTATCGTTTTAGGGATGATGGTGAAAAGAGTTTCTCCAGACGAAGAGACAATGGCCCTTTGGCCAGGAAGGTAGTGAGCTTGGCATTTCAGAGCAAATTCTGGGAAATGCTATGTCTGGGGAAAAAGGTACAGTGGGAGATTGGACTCCCAAAGTCTGATCTCATCGCTCTGATCTAGAAAAATGTCTTTGAGCCAAAAATGTAATTCGAAGAAATTGAATTCACACTTTGGCTCTTCGATTAGATAGTCTTTATTGGCTAGAGGTATGTGATCCAGGTCGATGAGAGGGGGAAGAAAAGGATTTTCCTATGTCTCTACAAATTTAGATTTGGGCGCCATGATCAAAACAAAGATCTGCAAACATAAAATGATGTTGAATGTGATCTTGATGGAGGTTGTCTTGAGAATGGTAAATGGTGGCATCGACTATTTCTGGATTGATGAACAGTGCGGGAATGGATGAAAAATGGGGTTAAATGGTTGAATAGGGTGTTCATTATGGAGTAGATGGTGAATTGGATGTGTAACAGTCATGTTCGACAGAATTGATTGGCCAATGGGTGGATGGAGGTGACGTGGAGGGTAATGAATGGCCAATGGGTGGATGGGATGTGACGAGAAACCAGTGAGTGGAGTGTGACATGTAGGCAGGGTAGTGGAGTGTGGCGGTAGAGTGTGGAGGTGGTATGGATGAGTGGTTTGGTAGTTTACTTGGTGGCAGTTTCTGCTATAAGAGGGA